>JAYKKM010000182.1:2000000-2105000 GCA_035772405.1 Chrysogorgia sp. JL179-B06 | reverse complement strand
AAGCTCCATAAGATTTTTAACAGAAATACAGTTAAAGTAAGTTACAGCTGCATGAACAATGTTAAGTCAATAATCACTAAGCACAATGCACGCATAGCTAGGAACATCAAACCGCAGGATAGGGACGCTACTAATTGCAGTTGTAGAGAGAACACCATTTGCCCGCTTCAAGAACAATGCATGACTAGAGACATAGTATACAAAGCAACAGTGACAGTAAACATCACAAACGAAATAAAACACTACATTGGTATGACTGCAACCACATTCAAAGAGCGATTGGCCAACCACACTAAATCTTTTCAACATAAAAAGCATGAAAATGACACCGAACTTTCGAAATATATTTGGACATTGAAAGAAAACAATAAAGATTTCAGTATTAATTGGCAAATTCTAAAACATTCTATTTCGTACACAGGAGGATCAAAACGATGCAATTTATGTTTAGAAGAAAAATTTTGTATTTTAAAAGAAAAAAATAAGAATAGTTTACTCAACAAAAGAGCGGAAATAATTTCACAGTGTCGTCATCGTAATAAATTTCGCGTAATCAACGCAAACAAAGCCATGACCTCATGCTTTGTCCCCCACATACGCCCCACTTTCCGGCAGAAAGCCTATAAATAAGCGGTCATCCCTTTCGATATTGTCACTGCCTGAAGATTCTTTTACAGATGAAACAAGTTGTAGCAGACCAGTTTTGAGGTAAGCGAAAATCTATATATATATATATATATATATATATATATATATATATATATATATACATATAATATATTATATGTACATTATACTTATATTATATGTATATTATACTTAATAAACGTTTTGTTAGTTATTTAATTTAGCTTGGTTTCAAATTGCAATCCTATTTTTGTAAATATTTTTAAAAGCTGTAATGCCAAATTAAATAAATGTCCATATTCACTTACAATAAGATATTCACGAAGAATCAAATTAATTTCATTATATTCCTTGTCTTCCTTTGAATGCAATATCCCATACAGGGTTATCCTTACACAACCTTGGCTCGGCAAACCACTTGCCATGAAAATTTTTATAATTGATGCCGAGCGGAAGACGACAGGGGAATGAAATGGGAGGAACAGTGTAGTTACTGTTCGCTTTTTCTTTCTGATAGACTTTCCAATATATTTTCATTTCTTCAGGATAGCTTTTATGGATGGAAAGAGCTGTCTTACATATCTCATTCCTTTTTGCAGCCTTTTCTTTGGAGTCAAAACTCAAGTGAAAGATTCTTTTGTTGTCTCCAAATGTCTGTAGGCCAGGGAAGTCTTTAAGCCATATCCCCATAGCTTGGCCACCGAAAGGATGGCAGAGAAGAGTGGTGTTAACTCTACTAAGAATCGAGTGAGTTAAATCCTTGGTAACTATTATAAATCCCTCGTCAATTGCCACAGCTCCTGAAAAAAGGAAAACTATGAGGTTTTAGGCCTGCATTATATACTGAAGAGCACGAAGACTCTTAGGACTGTCGCCATACACTCAAACATATATATTCGAGGTCCATGTAAAAAACCCGACTGATAACCCCCCCCCAAAAAAAAAAAACCCAACAAATTTTCCCTTTGAATTTGTTTTTTGATTTTCTTTTAAAATTAAAGTAGAATTAATTTTTAAATAAGTAGGTTTAAAGGGTAAGGTTTTAATTTTTAAATAAGTGGGTTTTATTGCTTTTAAATAAAAGGCCCTTTATAAATATTAATAGTTTTACGGTATCTGCTCTTGTACTCGAGAAATAACCTTTTCATTCACGTATCTTATGTGTCTGGACGTCGCCGTTTTAGAATTTTCTCGACGGCTCGATTCGATGTACAGCGGTGGTTTTCTTTTCAAAAGTGTTTAGGGTTGGTCATTTGTTTCTTTTTGGTTTGGGATTGGTTTGTATAGGTACACGTGGCGACCCTGCCTGTGAAAACGATAAACTAAGAACACACGTACAATGAACTTTAAAAACTCTATTTGGAGGCTTCATTCATGCTCGTCATGATGCTGTAAGAAATTTGGAGGCCTCCATACTATCCGAAGTATGTAAGGATGTTGCAATCGAACCTAGATTGCTTCCAGTCACTGGAGAAATATTTGATTTAAGAACTACCAACGTCGAAGATGATTCAAGGCTTGACGTCAAAGCCAGAGGATTAACAGGCAAGGTCAGGTTGCATTCTTTCATATTAGAATTGCACATCTCAACGCCGAACCAAATAAGTCCCAACCAGCCGAGAAAATCCTCTTGAGACACGAAAAGGAAAAGAAGAGAGTTTATAACAGAAGAGTCCTGGAAATCTAACATGGAGCCTTTACGCCGTTGGACATTGGAACTAATGGAGCAATGGGCAAGGAATGTATAAGATTCCACAAAATCCTTGCAATGAAAATTGCTGATAAACAAGACAAGCCCTACTCAATTGTTATGTCATGGGTCAGAAACAAACTTTCCTTTTCTCTTATCAGATCTTCCCTCTTATGCTTAAGGGGATCTAGAACAGTTTTTTAACCCATTACTTGAATCTCTGTTTTTACTTTTACTATTCCTATAATTTTAATTGTATTTTAATTAGTATTCTTTATATACTTTCTTATATTTTGTAATCTTTTAAAATAAGTGAATAATTCCATTTTTAATTACAACGTTATTTGTCGATTTATTTCGGAATACTAAAGATCTACTCTAACCCCAGACTCAGTTGAGAGGTTTACCCTCATGTTGTCACGCTATCGGATTTCGCTATCGGATTTCGCGGACGGGCTTTGCAACGAAATTTGCCACGTTTCGACTGAAACTCTAACTATTTTAAAGATAATGAGATCAGGTGCTACTAAGAATCATTAAGACGGGAGTATTTCATCATTGGAAACACCTATTGTTGAGCCATGTTTCGGTTACTGCTATGAAGTCAAGACTTTCCGAGTAATTGAGTAAACTAGGTCCTGAAAAGATTTTAAGTTGCTTATAAGCATCCCATCGAGTTTGTTGAAACTCCGAAGGCTGCGAGCATTAAATGATAAAAAAAGCTGAGTTGTTTTTTCATCACTCCCTCTTGAAATGTCATAGTAGAAGGACCAGGGTTAGTGTGAACATCTCCAGACAGACGGACAAGTATTAGTGCAATTGAGGCGTGTAGAAAAATTCGAGAGCCGTGAATGAGCAGAGTACTGTGCGTCAACGGTCGCTTTTTGACGGTTGGTCGCCACTTCGCGTAGGTCTTGAATTTTCCGACGACAGCCTCCCTGGAAACGTGAAGGACGGTACAGTTGGATACCAACGTTGTACACTATTTTTACTGGTTGTTACTCCACCAAGTTCTCCCGCTCGATGAGAATTTTACTAAATGACCCCAATCGAGCGGGACGTTTAATGGTTAATGCGCCTCTTTTTATGCGATTCCTTTGTAATATAATGTTTGCGGGTATTTCTTTTGTTCTTTCGTAATCGTACCTCCGTTGGCGTGAAACCGGATATGATTAGTTCTAATCAGACCTGGTTTGCCGTCAACGGAGGTAAGATTAACAAAAATGGATATAATAAGGTATATTTAACAATTAGACAACGAGAACGAGTTGTCTATGAGCAGATAGTCAACGAGGGCGAAGCCCGAGTTGACTATCTGCTCATAGACAACGAGGGCGAGTTGTCTAATTGTTTTAGTATCAACCATAAACAACCTTTCTAACATTGTTCCAAATTTTCAGATAGTTTTACCTTTTTGTTTGTAGAAGTCTCCCATTCAAAATGTAGAGTTGCTCGATGACACTTGATAAACAATCGCTCACAAAAAACGAGTTTGTAATTACTTTGCTTCACATTTGGTATAGATATACTCCATAGGCATAAGCGAATTCATTTTCCTATTCGAAAATGTCAAACTGAACAATTTTCCATTACTTTCGGGGCAATGTTTTCATGATTTCATCATTCGTATATAAATTTTAGCGGGCGCCATGTTTGGACTAGATTTCAGGTTTGGCCGTGCAGCGTGAATATGTCGTGGCTTCTGATTGGTCAGGATAGGAATATTCCAGCATAAGAAGGTTTGTGATTGGGTGACGCTACTCACCGTCTATCACCAATAGACAGTGAGTAGCTCAGCCAATCAGAATGCCGAATTTGCAATAGACCACTAGTTGGTTGATACTAATAGTTGTTAATGGCCCTTACGAGCTTGACGATCGTCCATGTATCGTCTATTTGCATCAAATTAGGCTGTTTATTTGTTGACATTATTGATGTATTTGCGTGCCTCAAGAAGATTTTATTTGTCCATCCAATATGGGCGCGAGTCTCGACCTTGTTGTCGTGGAAACAAGTAGTATAGAGAGTGGGGGTGCGAGCCCAATCGATGTTAACCGTAAATATAAATACCAAAACATCGCCAAATTTGTGTCAAATCGCGATTCGACAAAATTTGGTGTTATTTCGGTAATTTTATATTTACGGAAAACATCGAATAAGCTCGCACCCCCACAATTTATGTCACATTTTAAAAATAGTCGTTTCAACATTTTCACAAATTTGTCAAATCACATTTAAGAAAATAGTCGTTTCAACGCTTTTACAAATTTATGTGTCGTAAAAGTGTCTCACGCGTGATAAAATTGCCACCTGTTATGCAAATTAGATTATTGCCACCTGTTAATAATTGATTAGTCCGTTTGTTCACTATTTTCAGTGTTTGTCGCACTTCTAAAATGGTGATCGTACACATATTTTGACGTTGTGATTCCTCCCGACAACAAGCCCAAGAAAGGCACGTACGGTGTCACAACCGCGACAATGCTCTCAACGTCTTTCTTTAGTAGCGAGTCTTTTTGTAACTCGTCGTTTAGTTCGTCAGGGTTCTCAATAGCGTTCAACCCATCTAATAAGCTAGAGAATTTGCTGATTAGCAAGTCGGTGAGAAAAGCGTTTGCAATTTCCATTCTCTTCAACTCATATTGATGCCATATCTTGTCGATAACCTTTGCGGACGCTTTTTTAATGTGCGCTTCAGATTGGCTTACCACACCATCGCTAGACAGTCTAATAAGTTCGGCTCTCCTAGCGTCAATGTCGTCTTCCACAGTCGAGGCACTAGCGGCTTGAGTATCCTCAACTAATTCCTCAATCGTGGGGTTTTCTTCACTTTTGCGTTTCACCATCGCGCTATTACTTATACCCATATTTTATTGCGGAACGACAACTTCGTAGCTGTATGGGATAGCGTAGTGAGATTTCGAGTCTAGCGTACTTTTTAGTGCGGTCACAATCGCCGACGCTTCCTCTTTGCTAGTGTTTCCAAGGTAATCGTCCATGACGACTTTCATATCACTCTTACTCGGACAGTAAAAACAAACGAGCTTACTAATGTTTTCTCTATACGGTTTTGCGATCGACGTCAGTTGTTGTGTGATGACAATAACACTCAACATAAAATGTCGTGCACTAAAAGCCAAGTTGACCAATTGACTAGTCCTATTCTTGACGTCCTGTCCACTTGCGCAGTCGTCCAACACAATCAGAGTGTTAGTACCTTTAAAAACGTTAGTTACACACTTGAGAACAGCGTCGACATTGTCTTGCGCGCAGTCTCATGCTAACACATCAGGGTCACGTACATATTTCCAATCTTGATACGCTTTATTCCACTCGAAAGTAGGGCAAATCAACACAATGTAATCAAACTTACCGCGATACTCAGATTCCAATATTTCTAGCAAATAATGTGTCTTACCACAAGCTGTCATCCCAACAACTAACATATTAAACGGAGTCTCCATTAACCCGCGTTTGATTTAATATTGGATTGATTGCAGCCCATTGTTCATGAAGTTGACCAACCCATCACTCATCACAAACACCCTGCACATAACATTCGCAGTCGTCGCTTTCTTAGTGATCTCAAGAAGCACGCCAGATTGCGTGTTTACGATTTTCTTGCCAGTGGCGACATTGCGATTATCTTGAACGCTCCTCAAGTCGATGACTAACGCAAAGCCATCTTTATAGAACTTCTGTATGGTCATGAATTGAGCGTGTTCTTCACCCAACCCAAACAACCGTTTCGCCTCTGCGTAGAACTTCGACTTTGGAATGCCTTGTGAGTACACGCTATTTGGCACACCTTCAATTGTGACTCTAACACTCTCGATATTTGGGTAAAGAAACTCCTCACTGTCTGTTCGCACCTTATTCGTGAATAGCAACACAATTGCCTTCATGCTTTTTCTCGGTAGATTAACATTCTCGTTCACAATGGTTGTGCCTTTGTCCCATTCAGTGGTTTTCATCAACGTAACGTGCTCATATGACAAACTACGACCACTTGCATAACCTGACGTTATTTTATCAGAGAGCTCCTGATTATCAATCGTCTCATACTCAAGCTCGAGGTTCTCCAGAGTGTATCCACCCACACTACTACCGGATTGAGCTATCATGATGTCTGCGGCCTTCGGAAGTGTGATCACATACTGCAAGTTGTTGTTCATGCTAAAAGGAGCGTACAACCCATGATCATCCATGATTTTACCAAGCTTTATTCGCTGTTTCGTTCCAATCACACCAAACATCAGTGCATCACTAACCTTAGCAACGTTCCCACTTGTCGCGCCACTGTCATCCTTAGAAATTAGCTTTCTCAAGTTCTCAGAGCCAACACCATAGTCAATCATTTGGTCTCGCGCGGTAACACTTTCCCAAAGGTCACGATAAACACCACTCCCCAGCTAGTCTCACAACAAGCTTCTCACAAAGTAACTTGCTCACATTGTTCAAGAACCAGCTTTTGGCGTTTGCATTCTTAAAGTCGAACACTAGACCCAACGATCCAGGCACCAAACAGCTACTAACCTTAAGCTTCGGTACATCAACGTAAAGTTCCTCGCCGGGACTGGCTTTATTAGGGTTCAACGTGATCACGTGCTGCGTTCTCACCCCTTTTATAACGCCCATAGTCGCTCGTCTAAAACCAGGACTCAATTCCGCTGACGTGACGTTCATATACTTTACACATATTTTGTTACTACCGTTTTAGCTTGTAATAGTCGTAAGCAAACCACGCAAATACCACCGCGAGTACCCACAGATTCTGAGCCAACCATGCAAGACCCTTTGCACCCAACGTCAACGCATTATAAACTAAGTTAGCCAACCCAACAGCCCATGGACCCATCTTCGTTATCGCGTTCTTAACAGCCTGTGCAAATGACCTCGTAGCCATAGCGCCTTTCACAACAGCAGACCTCCCAGCGATAATAATAGTTGTTATAATTCCAGCCATTGAGATTGCTACGGCACTCAACCCAACCACATTTTCTTTAGCCCACTTCTTGAATCTCTGCAATCTGTCAATGTCGACTTCTTGTTGCTCTCTAACCTCTTCTATTTCTCGCTGCTCAATAGTTCTGTCTCGCGCTTCTTCAAGCCCCACGATACGTTCTCTCAATCCAAAGATAACGCTCTCGTCGTCTTCGCCGTTTAGTTCGTCTGATGTTCTATTTATTGCTTCTTGAAAGTGGTCTGCTTGTATTTGTAGTGCACCATTGTCACCCACTCTTGATTCAGGCGCCACGCCATCGCTTGGATCAAGCACACCGCCCAGCTCACGGTTCTCGTTTGGTGATAGCCCAGCTATGTCGTCGTGTTCCGTGTGTGTGGTGTCTAACAACGGTATACTACTCACAGTTTCCTCACGGTCTTTCGAGTTGGCTAGGATTTTATTCATAAGGTTTTTAAATTGGTAAACTGAGCGTCGCGCGACTTCAATGCCGTTATTGTACCGCAGAACACCACCCTTCCCACGTTTGAGAACTATTCGCTCTTTACCAAATTTGTTATTATTAAGCATGGGTTTGAATGATATATTGTTGCTCTCACTTATTGACGCTCTGTTTCGCAGCGCTAACACGTCATCGTCACGAATGTCAAACTTGAATCGCACCCCAGTTTTGTTACTAAAGAACTTTTCTAAGCTTATCAAAACTTGGTTCTCAGGGTTCGACGGCAAATCGTTGACATCAAACTCTACTGCTGGGACTTCTGTGTTAGTTCCCCTTATTGTCACCGTTTTACCACCGTCAGCGTCAATAAACGACGTTTCCTCTTGCCCACCTCGTCTTCTAGCAAGCTCGCTTCTTATCTTTTTTGCGTAGTCACGATAGTCGTCGTATTTAACACGGACATTCATCGACATGTTTTTTTTTTTTTCTACAACGTACTTAGTGTCTATGTATTTGATCCACTCCTCGGTCTTAGCGAGCTTCTCTTCTAGTCGCTCATCACTCATGTCTTTGTACTTGTCGAAGTTTTCCATCTCAAAGTCGTCGAAGTCTTCCCCACCCTCAGCCATATTACATTAGCTCACATTTCGAATATCGCTTTCTGGTGTCCATGAATCACGTTTGCTCTCACAACCTAATCAATAGTCAGACTAGGTTTGTGAAACAAAGAGAGCTCCACAAACATTCTCGTTGAGAGAGAGTTTCGCAGATATTTTTATCGAGTTAAAAATATCTTTAAAAAATGCTAGAACAGTTGTCACTTTGAGCGTCGTCTCAACAACAAGAGTTGTTGTTAGTTTGACTCATTACTCGTTGTCTAAAAAGTCTCTTTACAATAGTCAGACTAGGTTTGAGAAATAAAGAGAGTTCCGCGAACATTTTTTACTGAGAGAGAGTCTCGCAGATGTTTTTGTCGAGTTAAAAACGTCTTTAAAAAATGCTAGAACAGTTGTCACTTTAAGCGTCGTCTCAACAACAAGAGTGGTTGTTAGTTTAACTCATTACTCGTTGTCTAAAAAGTCTCTTTACAATACCCTTCCTCTAATTGCCCACCAGCGACGTCACCATACTCATCGAAGTTTTCCATCTCAAAATCGTCGAAACCTTCCCCACCTTCAACCATATTACATTAGCTCACATTTTGAATATCGCTTTCTGGTATCCACGAATTATGTTTGCTTTCATAACCCAACCATTTGACCAACACCATCTTCTTTCCTCTGACTTTCTTTCTTTTCAACACCTTTTCAACTCTGTACACATCGTCACCATGTTTCTTATTGACCAGCGATAGTTCCTGTTCATAAAACTTCCCAATAATCTGTTCACCACTTATGTCCTCAATTTCATACACATTCGGATCACCACGAATAACTCTCACCACTTTAAACAGCTCTTCAGTGAAGTTAGCTTCATAACCCTTTGTGAACACGCTCTTGTATTTACTAATTCTCACTGATTCACCAACCTTGAACTTCGGCAATGGGTTGTCTGCAAATTGATGACCAAACAAAGTGGTCCACACCTCACCTTCGTTTGACTCATTGACATCCTTTGGCTTCATCATAATACTTCGATTCACGCTGCTATTGTAATTGCTCACAAACTGGTCGAGAACGTCAATCCATCTATACGTTCCACGGGTGTAAAAGTACTTCCACATAATGCTCTTGAGGCTTCTGTTAAAACGCTCAACAACAGCAGCCTTTTTATCACTCTTAGTGCTGAAATATTCAACACCATGGTCTTTCAACAAACTTTTCACACCAACGTTGTAGAATTCAAGTCCATCATCAAATTGTGCTAACTTAGGCATGGTTCCAAACCAGTCTTTAAAGTCACTCAACAACTTTCCAACAGCCTCAGTCATGTTCTTAGTGTCTTTTCTGTAAACCGCAATGCCAAAAGCGTATCTACTCAATATTTCAATGCCTGTCAATATCCAATAATACCCTTTGTTCTGTTTTGAGTACTTATACTCATGTCCACTAAGTCCATTTGGAGCTCTTCACCAAGAAACCCAACGAAGGTTGCACGGAACTTATGTCTTCTCACAATGGGTTTGTACCTAGTGTAGGTGTCCTGCGCTGTCAACCACTCTTTCACTGTTTTTCTAGTTACTTTCAATCCGTCTCCCAATGCACTTTGATACAATTTCTCTACACCACTGAACCCTGTCTTGGGATTATAATAGATGTCTCTCAACCCTTGTTCTGTTTCCACACCAAGTTCCATATAATTCACACAATATACAGTTCCAATAGCACCGCGCCAATTTTAAGATCGTCGTTATTTGGTTTGACGCGAAATGTCATACTTGAGTAAACACCTTTTTTAATACTCACTTTGGATTCAATGTCTACATGACGTTGTACTGACCCCTTCAAAGACTGTTCGGTGGGTATTGGTAACGTTGTGATCACATCGCTACGCTTCCCATCAATACCTACATTGCTCTCCGTTTCAACAACGTCACACGAAACTTCTATGTACTTCAGACCTCTATACATGTCGACCTCGTTTGGGCTAGTGTGCCACTGTAAGTCGTTCTGAATCACCTCATTTCTTGCGAAACCAAGTAGAGGTCCAAGGGTGTCTAACACAGCTGAGCTACTAACCTTAACCCTGCATCTACTTGTGGGCGTCAGTTTCTCTATCTCGAGATTCACCTTATGTTTGTTTGACTCGTGTTTTAAGACTTTGACCAATGCGTCGAAGCTAAAGTGCCCTTCACCCACTTTAATCTTTTTAAAAGAGCCAACCCTAGAGTCATCCAACGTGAAGACCCGAATGCTGTCGTCATTTGTCGTGTTATGGTAGTCCCAAAACACAGTGGCTGTCTTGACCATAATGTATGGGTTATCGTGTATGACCATCATTGCGTTGTCAAAGGACACAACTTTTTCTGCGCCTTCAATGAGCACTGTCAACTTTCGCATTATGTATAACATACAGTATATTATATGCAGAAAGCCCTTCATGACTACTATGGAAAGCATTACGAGCGCGCGATGGCGAGCACATCGAAGGCTACACACGACGCAAAGGCAGACCTCATCAAAAAGTACCCCCACGCTACTTTAAGCAAATTCGAGTTCTATCCAAATATTTCACAAGACGGTAAGATCCTAGGTGTTGACATATACTTCAAAAACAACGACATCCTTAGCACAGACATAACCAGCGCAACCTTCAAAAATGACAAAAACATGTGGAAGTGGTTACACAATAGTAAGTTCCCAATAATATGGCAAGGCGGTGGAACTATCCGACCACTACCAAAAGGTCATAAGAACCACTGGGGGCTTTGGGATGGCTATCCAACAGAAAATGTGTTGAATTATCCAGTGAATAACTTCAAAGTCTTTGTTAACCAAAATAGCTACTTCATGTCAAAGCTACCAACCTTACAAATCACTACGTCAAAGACCATGTCAAAGTGGGATGACAGCGAATCTTACTATCGCGTCGTGTTTGCTACGTATTGTGCAAGTTTCTGCTGTGGGGTGTCGTTGCAACATTTATCAGTGTCGCAAGAAGTTCACCCTGTGGTCACAAGTGTGATGAGATTTCATTTGTACTTCACCGTTAGAAGACTTCTCAGAAGAATGGAAGGTGGCGAGACTATGAAATCAATAAGTAGAGAATTCGACGCTTCCGAATTGTATGGTAAGATTTCCAAGATTCCCAGAAAACATTACTACCAGAATAAAGTCCTGAGCGATGGCACTTTAGGCGAATCCAGAGTCTACACACTCGACGACGTTCAGAACGATTATAAACGATACGTCGCGCGATTGTCAGACGGCTTTACCAACATTGGGTTGCAATATCTAAACCAAAGCATAGAAGCCTTTGTGTACTCCACACTTGGTGCGCAAGCGAGAACACGTGTGTCAGTCGTTGGTGGTTCTGCAGGGAGTCTAGAAACCCAACAAGAGTTCCGCAAGTTGTTTGCTGACAGCGTTATCAACTATGACGTATCGACATGGATTCTCAACATGAATAAATCGATTAGAGACACCAACGTTGTCCAAAATCTCGCAGTGTCGCCGTCTACATGGTTAATGCCAAGCAATGTGGTGATTCTCAAGAACAAAATTGCTGGGTACAACAACTTATTAAAGATTGCTACAGAGTCCATGAGATTTGGAGTGAACACTCGCTTGAATGCAACAACACCAACGACTGTGGCTAAAAAAGTCCACCAAGAGAATGTGGTGACTCACTTGGTAGTAGCACCACCTGTGAAGAAAACAGTGACCAATCAAATAGCACACGCTACCACCATAAGTAAGTCAGACACGACAACGCTAGCGATAGTGTTAGGGTTCTCAGCAGTCTCTGGCTATCTTGTAAGCAAATACACCTTGAGGTAGTAATGAGTCTAAACTATGGGTATGAGTCTGACGACCCCCACGATAAAATACTAAAGAGAACGAAAAGGCATCTGGACGAAGATCCCAAATTAAGTGCGACTGGTGGAAGGATGTCTGGGTTAATAGACATGCAAGGCTCAGCGATAAAAAACGTAGCAGACCCAGTCGATGACTCAGACGCCGCAAACAAAAGAACTCTAGAGCAATTGCTATCAGGCTACCTAAAGAGTCAGTCCTATAATGTTGTGTTTGACTTCAACGTTAGCACACACGCCTTGAAAAACGTGGAATTTCACACCAATGGTTCAAACAAAGTGAAAGCCATTGGTGAAACAAGTAAATTAGTGCAAAACAACCCAACTTATGGTCCTATTATTGGCGTTAACGGTGCAGGTCATAGTTTTCTGTCCCCCGAGCTAACACCATTTCCACTTGAGTCAGGCCTTCATTTTAACTGCCCGAGTATGCAGTGGTGTGATCTCTCCATTTTTGTTGTGGTGCGGTTACCTATGAGAGCCACAGGGTCAAATTGGGAGACAATTATATCAAACGACGACGGTCAGTGGGATAAGTTCATAGGGTACAAGACTGGCATGACTAATGGACTCGCGTATGGTGGCAGCAACCCAGCAATGGAGAGCATATGCACTATTCCGAGTGGCGTTGACCTCACAAAAACGCATATGATATCAATACACTGGCAAATGGACAATTCACACGTCAGGGTCAACAACACCAAGTCAACTGACTCAGACTTCATAGCGAACATGAAAAAAATAGGCGCACCCTATGGAACGATTTTTGGAATACACCGACCAAGAATACCACTCGCACCTTACGCGTACCCATCATTGATAGAATTCTACGGTGTGAAAATCGTGAGTGGTTACGTGACAAACCGAGACATCATAATCATGGGTGGAAAAACGATGAAGGAATATGGTATAAAGTGAATGTTCGGCGCATTAAAGTGATCTTCCAAACCAGTGTTAAATATATGGGAGCATGTATTTCAAAAGAACGTGAAATATATAAGATAAATAAAACGACTGACCACATGTTCAAAGCTGGTGGATCATTTGGCCGCGGTGACGTGACTCTCGAGCTCCATGCTGAGATTGGTATGAGGTCTAAAAAGACTTACGGCAAACCTATTGTGTTACCAGAATCAGACACTGTGGGAGTGGTAGAAGACGCGACCTAAGTTAAAATGAGTTGGTCTCAGCTTCGAAGATTTAGAAAGCTGGTTCGTAACATTAGAAACTTTTTCAGACGACGTAGCAAACCGAAGACTAATAAAACACACCTGATGCGTTGGTACACAACAAACCAGATCTATAAAAAACCTAACGCCCACATCGAGTAGTTTTTTTTGTGGGAGACTATATAGTGATGACTTCCATGGCACTTCAACTATTTGATTTCGATGGTTACCAAATCACGACGGCTAAGAATAACGGTGACATATGGTTCAAAGCGAAAGAAGTCGCGAGCGCTCTAGGTTATGCTAGACCAAAGGACGCAGTACACGACCACGTCGAACCTGATTGTAAAATGAAGATGGAGCAGGCCTCGTTTATCAACGAACTTGGGGTCTACTCGTTGGTGTTCTCGAGTAAAATGGAGCGCGCGAAACAGTTTGGAAGGTGGGTGCACTCAGAAGTCTTGCCAAGTGTTAGAAAGACTGTAGCTGACGTTGGTCTCAAACACAATCAGTTCAAAATGATCACTGAGTTCGATCTTCACACGAAAGTCGTTGGTTTTCTTAGGAAATACTATCCAGAAGCTATTTTGATAGCTGCTTGTGGTGAAAATCAAGACACTTCAAGTAAAAGAATAAATTCGTGGAAAAAAGGCTACCAACGTGGAACACCTGATTTGATTATTGTCAATGCAAACCGACAACACACCGGGCTTGTGATTGAGTTCAAGAACCCAGGTGGCACAGGTAAGACATCCAAAGAGCAAGACTCTCTGCTACTCAGATACAAATCCGCTGGTTATCTAACGTTGTTGTGCGACTCATACGACGACGCTATTACCACGATAACAAAATATTTCTTTGACATTGGGTTTCAATGTTCCCAGTGTATTCGTAAATTTAAAAATAAAGCAGCGTTAAGTAACCACGAGAGACATCACTGTGTGGTGCGCGACTAATTTTATGTGTGTGGCGTTACTGGCTTCAATACCTCTAGTGTCTATATATGCGTGTGAAAATGTTGTCTCTATGACATTGGGCGCTCCATGTGTCCAGTGTCTAAATTTTAAAAAGTGAGACGTATTGAGAGCGTCCTTAATTTTGTGTGGAAGGATGATGGCGTCTGCACACTGCTTTGTATTGCTCAGCACCACCAACAAACGATGGTCCTGGATTGTATCTCCAATTGAATGGTGCTTCAACAGTTGTTCCATCAGTGTCACGGCAAACGGCGCAATACGCTTTTAGAAAGGTGATGTCGTCTGCCATTGGGAACAATGTGTCGAGCTCACCAAGTCTTTTTAAGTGCTGCGTTGTTATGAGACCACAAATAATGACGTGAATGCCAGCTTTGACACACTCGCGAATAACTGATAGATCAGAGTACCAATGACCTTCATCAATACCAATGACATCATAATCAGTTAGTTCACTAATTGTTGGAAGGTTGGTGATTAACTTTGCAGGTAAACTGTCTGATCCGACAACAATGGTCTGACGATGCGTGGAGAACGTGTGGTCAGTTCGCCTGGTGTCACCCGCGTTGTTCATGTAAAGGACTTTGAGTCCTGACTTACTTAACGCGACTAACCTACGGAGAGTCTCTGTCGTTTTTCCTGCGAACATGGGACCAATCACAATTTCTAGTTTACCAACTTTCTCTGTCATGGTTACTACAGTACTGCCTAGAATTAACCTAACAGAAACCGCGCTTAACCGGGGTTCATCCGCGGATCATCCGCCGATCATCCGCGGTTCAACCTGGGTTCATCTCCGGTTCAACCGAAGTCGATCCTCGGTCGATCCGCGGTCGAACCTCGGTCGGTCCGCGGTTCAACCTCGCGTAACCTAACCGCAATATTAACCGCAATGGCATTTCGGAATATGTCGTTTATTTCCGAAGTTTGGCGTCGTTTGACACATGGTTTAAGTTCTGTTGCAGTTCGAAGAAATGGGAAAGTTATCAAAATAATGAAATATGCTAAGTTACGGCAGCGATGTAGAATATTACTTATTTCAGAATATAATATCGTTTGCTATGAATTTGATAATATCGTTTGGGAGAACTTGTGGCAACTTAAAATAAATACTTGTGCATTATCACAGGGAGCCGTAACGCGTGAAGCGAGTTTATAAACAGCGAACTAGCGAGTTTATTAGTGAAGCGAGTTTAACAGTAAAGCGGGTTTGTTTTACACAAGAATTTTTACACAAGAATTGTATTAAATCGCTATTAAAATGTTCTTACTTGTTAATTTTGTCGACAATCGGGACAAATTACAAACAACCAGACCAGAAAGGCAATGAGTCAGTGTTTACATCAATTCGGAAGGCCGTTGACTGTGCGTCTCGCGGTAGTGATTTCGGTAGCGATTTGTTTTGACGGCTAATGTAGTTGTTAGGTAAAATCTTAGCTTGAAAATCGGCTACATGATAGATTAAAGGTTAATGTTCACAGTCGTTTTGAAAATGTTGTAATTGAAAGCTGTGGTAACTTATATATTGGAAACATTTTTAGTGGAGACCTTTCGTATCATCTGTGCCACGATTGAGTCGACCACCGGAAGTTAATTAGTCAAACATATCATCTGTCAATCTTTTACACAAAATATATAATCTAGGCCGTTTACACGAGCCCAACCCGGGTCGACCTGTCTAATAATAATAAACTAATAATAATAAACTCCTGTTAGCGTTTACACGACAGCCGGGTCGACCGGGTTAATATATTCATGTAAACACGGGTTGACTTGACACCGGGCTCGTGTAAAGTGTCGGCAATACGATACCCGAAGTTTCCATTTTTCCGCGCCAAGCCGCAAGCATGGCAAGTTCGAGCGCTCGTAAAGAAAAAACTCGGCAATGGCAGTGACCAGTGGTCATAGACTGCACCAGCGCTCGGATATATATTAATAACAAATAAACCCGCTTTATTGTTAAACTCGCTTCACTAATAGACGTTACGGCTCCCTGTGGCATCACGTTACCTGCCTGGTTCATCACTCAATCGCTATTCAATCCAATAAAAACAGTCCGACGAGTGCGAGCAACAAGTTAATACTACCGTAGACTTGCAATCTGCAATTTAGCGAAAAAACTGCCTTGCTATAGTACACTGCCCAATCTTTAACGCTTGATGATTTTGTCGTCTTATATGACATGTTGGCATATTGAATCAATATGATTTGTCGATTTATGCCCACAGGCAGTGAAAGGTAGCAAGACTCATATACGAGACTCATATACATACTCCAATTTAAAAGCTCTTGTTATATGACTGTGTTTCTGGAGCATTCTAACTCGCACAATTAATTCAACAAACAAGTAATTTACGCCGGAAATACGCGCGCCGATGTACGTTGCTAAAAATATTAACAGTTCACCACCTTTTCACTTTGACAAGACCCGTTTTCCAGTCGTATTACTTTAAATTTTAAAGGTCATACTCTGATGGACTCCTAGGCTCGAAACGTTAGTATTTCGTGACTAAAAATCTTGGCAGTTTACCACCTTTTCGCTTTGCAATTTGTCATTTACACTCGTTCTTAATAACGACGCACAGCCATACATGTGGTTGAAGTAATAATCAATATCATACAATAAAGAATGTAGTTTGACCAACTCAGACAAAACACTCTTACAATAATATATAAATCACCGTTTGCCGACACAATAGCGTCCAGAATACTCATTGAATAGATCTAATTTCATTTGCTTTCGTGTTCTTACGATCGGGCGAGATCGGAATCCGAAGTGTACGGTCGCCAATACTCTTGCGGTTGCGGTCGAATGTGTCGACCGCAACCGAACCGCAACCGAACCGCAACCGAACCGCAACCGAACCGCAACCGAACCGCAACCGAACCGCAATCTAACTGCAACCGAACCGCAAACGAACCGCAACCGAACCGCAACCGCAGTGTTAGGTTAATTCTAGGCAGTACTGTATACCCTCAGAGAAATTTTTTTTTTTTCATTGTGGCAACCGTCGCTCGTTGTTAAATATCCGCTGAAGCTCTAAGTTTTCAAGATGGGACCTCGAGCTCTCGTGTCTTGAGCGACGCATTGGGCTATTGGTGACCACACCGCATGGGTAACAGGTATACACGTTTTCGTCACACGAAAAATGTTTGTGGGCAGACGAGAGTGCGTGGTCCCCGATATCATCCACACCCACTATCTCATTACACCCCACCTTGCAAACGTGAACGTCACGGTTCGCGGCGAGCTCTAGCCATGCTTTGAGTTTGGTTGGACTAGGTCTCCATAGAAGGCTCGCTAAGAACACTTCGAGGAAGTTGCCAAGTAGTGTGGCGGTGGACTCGCAAGGGTTGCTCAAGTAGTAACTACTTGCTAACACAAGGTATTTGAACGGTGAGTGACACCACACAGGGATTATGCTAGCTAACTTATCAACCATCTTGTTGGCACTATCTTCTTGAAGATTGACCCAAGCCTCAAGAACGCGCTTTGTAATGAGAATCTGAATACCAAATCGTTTTGCTACTTCCCCATCTTCACACCAGCGCTCGCGCACTGTGAAGACTTCTAAGTACTCTTTTAAAACGTTGGGTCCAGAGACGTCTTGTGGGATAAGCACGTTGATAAAGTCACATCTCCGCATCATGTTGATCTCCTCTTCTACGATGCCTGGGTCTCGAGTCATTATACTATACCTCCAGAGAAAAGCTCCCTTTTTTAGTGCGTTTGGTTTGGGACTGTGAGACGCCTGTGAGGTCAACTGTGAGACACCTGTGAGGTCAACTGTGAGTAAGATAACACGTGATAGTGTATTAGATGACTGAAGACTCACAGACGGCCGTTGACGCTAAGATCACAGCTGATGTGAAAAGTGTTAAGGTGAAGGACCCAAAACGCGTCGCTGCTGGTAAAAAGTTGGCTGAGATATCGAAAGCTGCGAAAGAAAAGAAAATGCGTGAAATGATAGTCAACGAAGAACAGGGTAGTGAGTGGAGCTATGGTTACATTGTCGGAACACTTGGTGTAATCATTGCTGGTGCTTCGCTATGGTACACAATTAGCAGTAAAAAAGAAACACAATTAGAACCCGCGAGTACTGCAGCTAGTGAGTCAGAAAGTTGTAGAACTCATCGTCCAACACTCGACACATTTTATTCTTGAACAAAACACACGACAATGTATATATGGCCACGATCGATCGAAAAGAACTCATGAATGAATTGTACGACGCGCTTCTTGTCACGATTGGTGCTGTGGTAGTGAGTATGATTTCGAAAAAGGCTTTGGGAGAACCATTGGGAACACCAGAGACAGTGAAAGGTACAGTGAAACTTGCTGCAGCTGTTGGTGCAGGAACGCTGTTAGTAAAATGGTTACAATCGAAAAAGTGGATACCGACAGATCCATTCAAATCAACGTAAGTTAATGGTGAGCGTTGTGGCTGGAGGGATATTTAATGCGATAGCTTTTGCGGGCGCTGGCTTTATGTTTTCAAAGTTTAATCACTCAGGTTATGAAGCTGAGATGAAAAGACACAACCATGCGTTGGAACAGCTAGCCAGTGCGAAAGAAGTGTGGTATGAAAATGAAATCGCTAAAAAAGATCAGATCCAGCGCTTGCGACAACAGCTCTCAGACGCTAATGCTGACATCAACGACACAAACCACGCGTTGGAAGAACTTAGAAGCGTAATGACCATTCACTACAGCGGTCGAGTGTTCACTGAGAGTCCGAAGATTGCGGATTACTATCAACCGAGCGCGGAAATGAAGGAATACCAATTGTTGTTTGTTGGTGCGTTAGGTTTGGGTAGTGGAATAGTAGTGTGGGTATTGGTTCGATAAAAAAATGTTGGAGTAGTATAAGTGATGGACAAACTTATGAGGCAGATGAGTTATGGTTTGACAATTGACGAGATTGCGAATGAGACGCAAATTGAGTGTGGAGACACCTTCAGGCTTTACTACTGCTTGGATTGTAATGTTGTGAAAAACATGACTGACTGTGGTGGGTACGCATGTCCAAAGTGTGGCGACATCGAATGGGGTTACACTCAGAGTTATAGTGACATGAGACTCACACGACCAAAAAGCGTTCACAAGCGGTCTTGGTGGATGGGGAGGAGACTGCGGAACGTCGCGAAGGGTGAGCACCTTGAGTTGATAAAAGAGGACTTCTTGAAAGTTGTCAATGTGTTGTACTCATGTGGGTTGATAAAGGGTAGAAACGTCAGCAGATACGGATACTACATTATTAGGTTGTGTCATAGAAGACAACTCGAGACACTCGAAAAGGTGTCAGACCTTAAAGACGGAAAGGTGAAAGAGAAGTTTGACGACAATCTGTTTGGGGTGGTGTACCCAAAGTTGGGATGGTGTGAAAGTGGCGATCGTTATTACAACGAGTGGCTTAGGAAAAAAAATACAAGTGTAGTATATAGAAGCCATGGGCGACGTCACAGAAAACTCACTCGCTAGAGCTGGTGCAGCCGTTGTAAATCCGCTAACAGGTAGAGCAGTCAATGTTCATGGGCGAGTCTACAATCAACTTGTTAGAGATGGTGTTTTTAGTGACACGACAAATGCAACTATTGTTAATCCACTGACAAACAGGCGAGTTAACGTTGGTAGTCGGACGCATAACCGTCTTGTTAGAAATCAGGAAGCACACAGTTGAAGACCATAGCCCGCGGCTGTTGGATCGAGCACTGAGAGGGTTCACAAGGTCCTATGGAGTCAAGGTGGTTAACGCCAGAGACATCAATCAGGTAAACGCAACTAGAAGCGCTGTCACCAACCTTTTGAGACGCGAATTGGGTGAGACTAACGGAATGAAAGTGGTAGAGACAGTTATAAGGTCACTTTCGAGAAAGCTTTAGAGCGTGATAAGACCACATATAAAACTGCCTACTTTAACAGCGGAACGTTTGTCGTCATTAATGAGCACGATATTGAGGATGTTGCCAACCGTGGATCGGAACAGATTTTGACGCGGATAGCTGGGTGGTTATCTGAGGGGTCTGGGTCATGGACTATCGACAAAATAGATGCGCATTACGTTAATATCGCTATTTACAGACCTTTGCATGGGAGTAGTTACATTGCGTTGCCAAAGGAGCTGTGCAACAGTATGAAGGGCTTGATAAACGTAAATAATGGGGATGACAACGAGTGTTTTAGATGGTGCCACCTAGCACATAAGTTTCCTGTTGGAAAACACTCTGATAGAACGTCGAAGTACGCCAGTCACATCAATGAGCTGAGTTACGATGGAATTGACTTCCCAGTCACACTCAAAGATTACAACAAGATTGAAAAGGCTAACGATATTAGCATTAATGTCTTTGGGTACGAAAGTAAGCAGTCATTCCCTGTGTACGTTTCTAAGGAGGTGTATCCTGACCATATGCATGGACCTATTGTTGATAACTAGTGGGAATAACAAGCACTATGTGTATATTCGTGATTTCAACAAACTCATGTATCGTCAGACAGAGCATAAGGCGAGAAAGCACTTTTGTAGATATTGTTTGCAGTGTTTCACCCGAGCGGACGTGCTTGAACGCCATATTGAAGTGTGTTTGGTCATCAATGGGAAGCAAGCTATTAAAATGCCGCAAAAAGGTGCGAAAGTGAAATATAAGAATTATAGTAGACAGCTAAACGTGCCATTTGTGGTGTATGCAGACTTCGAGGCTATCACACAGAAGGTGCAAACAACAACACCATCAAGTGAGTGTAGCTACACAAATGCCTACCAGAGGCACGTCGACTGTGGTTATGGGTATAAACTGGTTTGTTGCTATGACAATGAGTACAGTAAGCCAGTAAAAGTGTATCGTGGTGAAAATGCAGTTAACAAGTTCATTGGGGAGATGTTAGAAATTGTTGAATATTGTAAAAAGACATCTGAGAGTCACTTTAACAAAGAAATGATACTGACTGATGACGATAAACAAGACTTTGACGAGGCTAAAAGTTGCCATATTTGCAGTGTTGAGTACACTGGCGCTGACGTTAGAGTGAGAGACCACTGTCATGTCTCAGGTAAGTACAGAGGGTCCGCACATCGCGACTGTAACGTGAACTTTAGATTGACTGATAAAATTCCTGTGATCTTTCATAACTTACGCGGCTACGATAGCCATTTCATTATGCAGGAGATTGGCAAGTTTGGCCAAGACATTAATGTGATACCGAACAACATGGAGAAGTACATGTCTTTCATGCTTGGAAAAAACTTGGTATTCTTGGACAGCTTTCAGTTCATGGGTAGCTCTTTGGACAACTTGGTGAAGAACCTACCAAGAGACGCTTTCAAATACACGTCAGAAGTGTTTCATAATGAGGGGTTGGCACTTATGACAAGAAAGGGGGTCTATCCCTATGATTATATGGACTCCTTTGATAGATTCGATGAATGCGAGCTACCCTCCAAAAAGGACTTTTACAGCATTCTGAATGACGAGCATATTACGGAAGAAATGCATGAGCGCGCTTGCGACGTGTGGGACTACTTCGACGTCGAAAGTATGGGTGGGTACCTGCATGATCTGTATTTGAAAAGCGATGTGCTCTTGCTCGCTGATGTTTTTGAGAACTTTAGAAAGACATGTCATCGTGAGTATAAATTGGACCCGTGTCACTACTTCACATCGCCTGGATTGGCTTGGGATGCCATGTTAAAGATGACTGGAGTGGAACTCGAATTATTGTCTGACATTGACATGTTCCAGTTCGTAGAATTAGGTATGCGTGGTGGTGTGAGCTACATATGCAACAGACATGGTGTGGCGAATAATAAATACATGAAGGGGTACGATAAAACGCGAGAGTCGAAGTATTTGATGTACCTTGATGCCAACAATTTGTATGGGTGGGCAATGAGTCGAAGTCTACCTACGGGTGGTTTTAAATGGTTGACTAAGAAAGAAATAGAAAAGGTTAATCTATGCGACTATCACAACAATAGTAAAAAGGGCTTACTGCTTGAAGTCGACTTGGAGTATCCAGACCACTTGCATGACCTACACAACGATTACCCGCTGGCTCCTGAGAAGATGGAGATAACTGTTGACATGTTGTCGGAGTACTGCACGAAAATCAAAAATAAGTTTAATGTAAGTGTTGGTGGTGTGAAGAAGCTGGTGACTAATTTGATGGACAAAAAAAGTATGTGTGTCACTATAGAAATCTGCAGTTGTACATGGATCTTGGATTGAAAATCAAAAAGGTTCATAGGGTCCTACAGTTTGATCAGTCCAAGTGGCTGGGTAAGCTAGTACATCGACTTTAACACAGTCAAAAGAACTGCGGCTAAGAACGCTTTCGAGAAGGACTTCTTCAAGTTGATGAACAACAGTGTGTTTGGGAAAACAATGGAGAACTTGAGGAAGCGTGTGGACGTAAGATTAGTGACCACTGCGAAGAAATTTAAAAAGCGTGTCTCGAAGCCAACGTTTGTGTCTTGCAAGATATTTAGCGAGAACTTAGTCGCTGTCCATAAAGTTAAAGAAACGCTGACACTAAATCGACCCGCTTATGTGGGTATGTGTATACTAGACTTGAGCAAAACGCTGATGTACAATTTTCACTATAATTACATCATGAAAAAGTACTCTAGCGACACCTGTAGATTACACTTCACTGACACTGACAGTCTGTTGTACACAATCGAAACTGACGACGTTTACTCTGACTTCATGATGGAGCGCGAAAAGTTTGACAATAGCGACTACCCTGCAGACAACCCATTCGCTTTCAAAGAGAACAAGAAAGTTATTGGGAAGATGAAAGACGAGTGCGCTGGAACGCCAATTATTGAGTTCGTTGGGTTGCGCAGTAAGATGTACAGTTATTTGAAAGAGGATGGAGGTGGTGGGAAAACTGCTAAAGGTATTAGAAAGAATATAATTAAAAAGGTAATCAGACACGAAGATTACAAAAGTGTGTTACTCGAGCAGAAACAATTGCGGCACACAATGAAGACCATTAGAAGTGTCAAGCATCAGCTCGGTAGTTATGAAATTAATAAAGTGTCGTTATCCTGTTTTGATGATAAACGATACCTTTTAGAAAATGGTATTGACTCCTACGCGTATGGTCACAAAAACATTGTAGTGAGAGATAACAACACACCCACTGACACATCTTAAACACTGTGACGTGACTCCCATAAGGTTGTTTTCTCCACGCGTGTGAAATTGCAAACGCTTTTCTCACCGACTTGCTAATCAGCAAATTCGCTAGCTTATTAGATGGGTTGAACGCTATTGAGAACCCTGACGAACTAAACGACGAGTTGCAAAAAGACTCGCTACTAAAGAAAGACGTTGAGAGCATTGTCGCGGTTGTGACACCGTACGTGCCTTTCTTGGGCTTGTTGTCGGGAGGAATCACAACGTCAAAATATGTGTACGATAACCATTTTAGAAGTGCGACAAACACTGAAAATAGTGAACAAACGGACTAATCAATTATTAACAGGTGGCAATAATCTAATTTGCATAACAGGTGGCAATTTTATCACGCGTGAGACACTTTTACGACACATAAATTTGTAAAAGCGTTGAAACGACTATTTTCTTAAATGTGATTTGACAAATTTGTGAAAATGTTGAAACGACTATTTTCCTAAATGTGATTTGACAAATTTGTGAAAATGTTGAAACGACTATTTTTAAAATGTGACATAAATTTGTGAAAATGTTGAAACGACACTTTCTATTATTTTTTTTAAATGTGACGTAAACCTGTGAAAATGTTGAAACGACTATTTTTCCTAAATGCGATTTGACATAAATTTGTGAAAATGTTGAAGCGACACTTTCTATTTTTTAAATATGTGAAAATGTTGAAACGACACAAATTTGGCGATGTTTTGGTATTTATATTTACGGTTAACATCGATTGGGCTCGCACCCCCACTCAGCTCTATACTACTGAAACAAACACTGCAAATTATTACTTTCTTTATGATAAATATCACTTGAAAGTTTAAGCGACTTTGGGTAAAATATCTAGAGACATAGGAATATTTGAATGCTAGAAGACATACGAATATTTGTTTTTTAAGTCTGGAATCTGGAGCCATGACTTAATGGCGCTGAGTGGAGGGCTAGCCTTCTTGGTATGGGGCAAGTCAAAGCTCCGTACACGCAACAAAGTTGGTTGGTCTTCTCCGGTATATTTTAAGACAACTCTTTATTTCACAAGTTCTGTTTCTTCATACGTAGGTTTTAAATTGAAAATGCGTGCGGGAAAATGGGATTCAGCGGTTTACGTCGGTGGGAAAATACATGTTGTCAACTCGGTAAACAAGTCAGCCCTCCTAGAAGGGCTTACGTAGGCCCAGAGGTGCAATACACAAACGCAAAAGATATTTGCCGGGAATCCTCTGTCAAGGGGTATTCTAAAGGCTAAAATTGTAAGATTTTGGAAGTTATCATATACGGTTAGTAAAATACCTTGCGTAAGGTATTTTTTCAACCCCAGTAGTAATAATCGACAAAATAATCGAACAATCGACAAACGGTGCGAATAATCGACTAATCGTCGCTATACTCGTCAACAGCGCGGTTGTGAATATCAAAATACATGTCTTGTGTACGATAAATGTTTCGCTGATGGCCGAATTGACTTAATAAAGCTACCAAAAATAATAGAGTAGCAAAAGGTGTCATTTAGATTTCTTACTGGCCGTCCAAAAGGTGTCAAAATAGTAAATAGCCGTCCAAAAGCCGTCATTATCAACTGGCCGTCTTAAATCGAAACTGGCCGTCTAAAAGACGGCTGGACGGCTGGTTGGCTAAGACTCTGCTTAGCCCTCCTTAGGCCTCCTTAGCCCTCCTTAGCCATCCTTAGCCCTGCTCAGGCATACTTAGCCCTCCTTAGGCATACTTAGCCATCCTTAGCCCTCCTTAGACCTCCCTAGCCATCCTTAGGCATACTTAGCCCTCCTTAGCCATCCTTAGCCCTGCTCAGGCATACATAGCCCTCCTTAGCCCTCCTTAGCCATCCTTAGCCCTCCTTAGGCCTCCTTGGCCATCCTCAGTGTTCGGCAGTAACGAAGTAAATTTACTTCGTTACTTTACTTAAGTAAAAAAAATCAGTATTTACTTGTAACGAAGTATATTTTTCAACAAATACTTTTTACTTGTAACGAAGTAAATTTTTTGTTAAATAATTACTTTTTAACGTCGTTACTTTTTGTTTTATCGGCAAAGTAAAACAATAATTCGGAACGCGAAGTCGCGAAATACTCGGTCCACTCTATCCATCCGCTGGAGATCTAGAGTGGAAAAATCGCGTGAAGTTGGTTTTGCATGTGCACGTGATTGGCAACTGTTGACCCAGATTAAAGTACCGTACCAGATTATCAATTGTCATGTACGTTGGTTAGTGGTTCATGTTGGTTAGTGGATCAGGAATATATAGTTTGGTTGTGTTAAGTTGATCGTCCAGGTTGTTGTAGTCTTAAGAAAGACTGTTGTCAGTCACCAACAAGTCTTTCTCAAGACTACAACAACCTGGACGATCAACTTCACACATCTAATGATAATCCTAGGTTCAAACCATTTATTTTAATATAACCCCAAGGACTTATGGTGAAGGAACATTTCGAGTGTTGGAATATATACATTTTAAGACCAAACAGGGACCAGTTGCGAAAAATGCAACTTCAAGGCCTTCCGGCTGGAATTTCGGAAGTACTTTTCTGCAATATTTTTTTGTCTTACTTTTACTTTTACTTAAGTAAAATTTTCCGGCCATATTTTTACTTTTACTTAAGTAAAATTTTCAGGCCATACTTTTACTTTTACTTAAGTAAGATTTTCATGCCATACTTTTACTTTTACTTAAGTATAAACTGAGGAGTTACTTTTTACTTTTACTTAAGTACAAAATATCAGTACTTTGCTGAACACTGGCCATCCTTAAGCATACTTAGCCATCCTTAGCCCTCCTTAGGCCTCCTTAGACCTCCTTAACCATCCTTAGGCATACTTAGCCCTCCTTAGGCATACTTAGCCCTAGCTACTTAGCCATCCTTAGCCCTCATATTAGGCATACTTACTGTAGCCCTCCTTAGCCATCCTTAACCATCCTTAGCCATCCTTAGGCATACTTAGTCCTCCTTAGGCATACTTAGCCCTCATTAGCGCTCGTTAGCCATCCTTAGCCCTCCTTAGCCATCCTTAGGAGGGTAAGGATGGCTACGGATGGCTAAGGAGGGCTAAGTATGCTTAAGGAGGGCTAAGTATCCCTTAGGCAGCCTAAGGAGGGCTAAGGATGCAGCTAAGGAGGTCTAAGGAGGCCTAAGAAGGGCTTCCTAAGGAGGGCTAAGTATGCCTAAGGAGGGCTAAGTATGCTTAAGGATACATGGCTAAGGATAACTAAGGATGGCTAAGGACAGGGATGGCGGAGCGTGTTTTGAAGTGTGTGTGTGTGTGTGTGTGGGGGGGGGGGGGCGGCGGGGCTAGAAGCGGCGAAGAGGGGGGAATTAATTTCCAAAGAATACACCGTACGGAAAAACCTCGATTTAGATATTCCAGAGAAAAGTGGGGGGGCTAAAGCCCGTGCATGAAGGATGGCTAAGGAGGCCTACGAATGGGAAATTTGCGTTTGTGTATTCTCTTTTGCGTTTGTGTATTCTCTTTTGCGTTTGCATATTCTCTTTTGCGTTTGTGTATTCTCTTTTGCGTTTGCGTATTCTCTTTTGCGTTTGTGTATTCTCTTTTGCGTTCGTGTATTCTCTTTTGCGTTTGTGTATTGTCTTTTGCGTTCGTGTATTCTCTTTTGCGTTTGTGTATTGTCTTTTGCGTTTGTGTATTCTCTTTTGCGTTAGTGTATTCTCTTTTGCGTTTGTGTATTCTCAATTTGCGTTTGTGTATTCTCTTTTGCGTTTGTGTATTGTCTTTTGCGTTTGTGTATTGTCTTTTGCGTTTGTGTATTGTCTTTTGCGTTTGTGTATTCTCTTTTGCGTTTGTGTATTGCACCTCTGGGCCACCGTAAGGGCTAGCCCTCGAAGGGCTAGAATATTTCCATGTAAACGCGAGGTGAAATACATCCCTTTTATTAGAGCCATACCTACCAAGGGGGCGAGCCCTCCTTCATGTAAACATGCACCCCCTAGTAAATTCCGACGGTCGTGGGTTCGAATCCCAATCGTGGTCAAGTAGAGGTTTTTCTACTTGTGCGGTATGGTTTGTTACTCGGAGTAGCACCTAATATCATTATCCTCCCACATTTGTTATTTTTAGGATGATTTCTCTTGCTAAATTTACGAATCTGGAGATTCCACGAAAGTTTAATGAAAACTGTACCTTTAATTGAGCAATGCAGCCAGCCCCCAGACCAACTTTTGTTTTGGACGATGAAATTCCAATTCCAACAAGAGTTTCTCAAAACAAATGAAAATTATTTCATTCAATATCTTCTCCGGGTAGACGATGATTACATCGTCTACCCGGAGAAGATATTGAAACTCATACCGATCGCTTGCCCACTGAGCCATCTTCGAGCGAAGTTAGCACCACTGCGTGATTGAGCTAAGAGAAGATCGCCATAGAAACGACTTTCGTTGTCAAGTTTTGTTTTCACTGGACGTTCCAACTGTCTTCCTTTTGTGTCTTGTCCATCCGATATGAACCAACAAACGACTTTTTCGCTACTTTTACATTTTCTCATCCAAGTTTCGCGAACAGCGTTTCTTCTCTCGATGTTACGAGGCGCGCTACACAGCAATGAACAGCAAAATCCGGTGGGGAGTTGTTGGCTCTGTACTGCCTTGCTGTGTCGACATCACAGAACTTATTCCTGAGAAGTACCTAGTTGTTATTAAAAAACGTAAGAACTGAACACCAACTAGTAATAAAAATATAAGAAAGGCATTTCTATAACAGCCATTTTTAGACAGATAAGCCATCTTGAGGTTCTTGCATAAAGAAGCGATGGGTGTTTTCATAGAAGCGATGGGTGTTTTCATAAAAGCGACGGGTGTTGCCATAGAAGCTAACATTACAAGATTAATATCGGTCGATGGACCATAAGAAGTCCCGGGTGACGTCAGAGAATAAGTGTAATAATTATCACGAAAAAAGTGCGAAAAAAAGTGAGATTTTGCATAAAAATATTGCCAACTTCTCATCTGGTTTAATGGCTATTGTAAGAAGTCGGAGAATTCCTACATCAGAATTTATACGTAATATATATATATATCTATCGCCTTTATGACATTAACTTACTATTACTGCAATATACGTAGAGATTGCTTTCAACCGCAATAAATCTGGCTCAGCGAGCATTATATTGCTTCCAATATCCTACTGACACGAATATCTCGACTTAACCTTCTTCTTCAAAGCTGCATAATCTGATCGAAATTAATCCTAACATCCTACCCACTCAATATACCCAGAACAACAAGAAACAACTCAAACTCATATTTGCTACACTTCCGTCCTCACAAATATAGAACAGTCACCTTCGAACGCTCTTTCTTTACAAGAATGTGTAGAACTCATGGAACACTCTACGGTGCGAAATGCGTAGGAAGGGTCTCACCCTTGAAAAGTTCAAGAGCCAGCTCCAAATTTACTACCAAACAGCAGTAGACCAACTATACGACCCAGAAGAACCAAAGACATGGAAATCCATCTGCACCAGATGCAACACAGCGCGTGGTCTCACGAGTGCGACCTGTTGCTGTAACTAACAATTTTTGGAATTTTGCGCTCGGACCAAAATTTCCCTTGTCTTTTGAGCTCTAAATTAAATATGCGGTGACCCTGCCACTTGTATTATACTTGTAATATAACCTTAGTAAATAACTTTATTAATCTTAAATACCACATACTCTAATATTTGTGGTGAAACCAAATAAATAAATTAAATAAATAAATATTTTGTCAACTAAATTCTCTCAGTTAAACTCTCAGTTATTGCATCTGCGATATCTTCTGATAAATTACTTTTATTTATTTTCCATGCAACCTTTCATTCTATGAACAAAAGGAAATTTAAAAAATTATTTGAAAGCATATTAAGTATTTCTTAGTACATGCTCTTATTGAGACACTCTGCATCGTTTAGTCCTATTGGAGTATGGTTGGCATTTCTTAATGATTTTCCATCTTATTGAGTATCGGGTGTAAGATGGAAAATCATTAAGAAATGCCAACCATACTCCAATAGGACTAAACGATGCAATCTCTGCCTTTACGAAAAATATATTATTATTTGCCACCCCGAATTAAGCTCCCTTAATATATAGCTGTATAGGCAAGATTCCCATGCGGTTATACACATACACATATATACACAAATGCCAAATATTACCTATAATATACCCAGAATCTTATCCCGGCATTACCACCATATATACAGAACTCGTGACTAGGCTCTGGGCAACGGCTTCCGTAGCTCAGTGGTCAGAGCACTGCACTAGCAATCGCAGGGTCGCGGATTCAATTCCTACCGGAAGGCCGCTAAGTTGCATTTTTCGCAACTGGTCCCGGTTTGGTCTTAAAATGTATGTAATCCAACACTCGAAATTTTCCTTCACCTTAAATCCTTTCAACATGTAGTTTGATCGAGTGAAATGCCAAATATTACCTATAATATACCCAGAATCTTATCCCGGCATTACCACCATATATACAGAACTCGTGACTAGGCTCTCGGCAACGGTTTCCGTAGCTCAGTGGTCAGAGCACTGCACTAGCAATCGCAGGGTCGCGGGTTCAATTCCTACCGGAAGGCCGCTAAGTTGCATTTTTCGCAACTGGTCCCGGTTTGGTCTTAAAATGTATGTAATCCAACACTCGAAATTTTCCTTCACCTTAAATCCTTTCAACATATAATATATTATATGTACATTATATTTAATATTACATGTATACCATATTACTTAATAAACGTTTTGCTGTCTCTATCTATCGTTTTATTTTCAGTTATTTCAGTTTCAAATTACAATCCTATTTTTGTAAATATTTTTAAAAGCTGTAATGTCAAATTAAATAAATGTCCATATTCACTTACAATAAGATATTCACGAAGAATCAAATTAATTTAATTATATTCCTTGTCTTCCTTTGAATGCAATATCCCATACTGGGTTATCCTTACACAACCTTGGCTCGGCAAACCACTTGCCATGAAATTTTTTATAATTTATGCCGAGCGGAAGACGACAGGGGAATGAAATGGGAGGAACAGTGTAGTTGCTGTTAGCTTTTTCTTTCTGATAGACTTTCCAATATATTTTCATTTCTTCAGGATAGCTTTTATGGATGGAAAGAGCTGTCTTACATATCTCATTCCTTTTTGCAGCCTTTTCTTTGGAGTCAAAACTCTTGTGAAAGATTCTTTTGTTGTCTCCAAATGTCTGTAGGCCAGGGAAGTCTTTAAGCCATATCCCCATAGCTTGGTCACCGAAAGGATGGCAGAGAAGAGTGCTGTTAACTCTACTAAGAATCGAGTGAGTTAAATCCTTGGTAACTATTATAAATCCCTCGTCAATTACCACAGCTCCTGAAAAAATGAGAACCGTATGAAGGACGAAGACTCTGAGGACTTTCGCCATACACTCATACATACAGTATATTCGAGGTATGTGTAAAAAAAAACCCATAGACAAAATCCGCCTAAAAATATATTTTACTTTTGAATTTTTTTTTGGATTATCTTTATAAAGTTTCTTCAGTAATACGTACCTAAAATGGACTGGTTTTGTGATTGGCTATACATGGAACATAAGTGCTTAGGGTTAGGACATTGGTTTATTTGTGTTTGATTCTATTGTTTTATTGTTTTAATCTATGGGCGGCCGAGCAGTCTGGATATTTGGGGGGCGGGGGCGAAAAAAATCCAGGAGGGTCCGGAGGCATGCTCCCACTGAAATTCCACGGAAACGCCATTTCCTGCATTTTGAGACAAATTTTAAGAGGTATCTACTAGTAAAGTACTTATAAACCACACTGCACAGTTATGTTTGCACCTTATGTTTCACAAGGTTCCATGTTAGTTAAAAATATCAACAAAAATGTGTAGGATTACTATGATATTATATATACAAAAAATAACGAAGATGTACCAAAAAACTCTGACAAGCTTCGCTGCTTTCGTTTTATAATTTCCACTTTGCCAGCGATGGGGATATACTTCATGGTAACAATACATATAGTCTAGCTCCTACCATATTTTACGGTTAGGATTAGGGTTAGGGTTACGGTTGGGTTAGGATTAGGGTTACGGTTATTTTCATGGTTACTCGATCATCGCCCGGGTTATACCAAACCCCACGAGATGGAGGTCAGCCCATCCACCATTGGGGGGGGGGGGAGGGAGACGGCCCCCCCTGCTCCGCCGCCCCTGTTTTAATCAATCACAAAATGTGTTCATATAGGTAGGTGGCGACCCAGTTTCGTTATAGCACAGCATAATTAGTGGTAAGTTTAAAGGGAACTGTACCCAAAAAATAAATCACTTTTTAATAAAAGGCCTTCAAGTAAAGTGTTTAGAAATGTTAATAGTTTTACGTATCTGCTCTTGTACTCAAGAAATAACGTTTTCATTCTCGTATTTTATGTGTCTTTCAAAAGTGGCTATGGTTAGTCATATGGTTTCTTTTTGGTTGATTCTATTGATTTATTGTTTTAATCAACCAATCACAAAACTTGTTTGTATTAGGTACGTGGCGACCCTGCCTGTGAAAACGAAAGAACACACGTACATTGAACTAGCGGAAAAACTCTATTACAACGATATTTCTCGATTTATTTTAGCAAAATACTAAAAGATCTATTGATGAACTCAGTATTAACTCTATTGATGAGCTGAGTCTAAACTCAACTAAATCAGAACTCAGTCTGAACTCTATTGATGAACTGAGTCTAAACTCAACTGAATCTGAACTCAGTCTGAACTCTATTGATGAACTGAGTCTAAATTCAACTGAATCTGAACTCAGTCTTAACTCTATTGATGAACTGAGTCTGAACTCAGTCTGAACTCTATTGACGAACTGAGTCTAAACTCAACTGAATCTGAACTCAGTCTTAACTCTATTGATGAACTGAGTCTAAACTCAACTGAATCTGAACTCAGTCTTAACTCTATTGATGAACTGAGTCTGAACTCTATTGATGAACTGAGTCTGAACTCAACTGAATCTGAACTCAGTCTGAACTCTATTGATGAGCTGAGTCTAAACTCAACTGAATCTGAACTCAGTCTTAACTCTATTGATGAGCTGAGTCTGAACTCAACTGAATCTGAAATCAGTCTGAACTCTATTGACGAACTGAGTCTAAACTCAACTGAATCTGAACTCAGTCTGAACTCTGTTGATGAACTGAGTCTGAACTCAGTCTGAACTCTATTGATGAACTGAGTCTAAACTCAACTGAATCTGAACTCAGTCTGAACTCTATTGATGAACTGAGTCTAAACTCAACTGAATCTGAACTCAGTCTGAACTCTATTGATGAGCTGAGTCTAAACTCAACTGAATCTGAACTCAGTCTGAACTCTATTGATGAGCTGAGTCTAAACTCAACTGAATCTGAACTCAGTCTTAACTCTATTGATGAGCTGAGTCTGAACTCAACTGAATCTGAACTCAGTCTGAACTCTATTGATGAACTGAGCCTAAACTCAACTGAATCTGAACTCAGTCTGAACTCTATTGATGAACTGAGTCTAAACTCAACTGAATCTGAACTCAGTCTTAACTCTATTGATGAGCTGAGTCTGAACACAACTGAATCTGAACTCAGTCTGAACTCTATTGATGAACTGAGTCTAAACTCAACTGAATCTGAACTCAGTCTTAACTCTATTGATGAGCTGAGTGTGAACTCAACTGAATCTGAACTCAGTCTGAACTCTATTGACGAACTGAGTCTAAACTCAACTGAATATGAACTCAGTCTGAACTCTATTGATGAACTGAGTCTAAACTCAACTGAATCTGAACTCAGTCTGAACTCTATTGATGAGCTGAGTCTAAACTCAACTGAATCTGAACTCAGTCTGAACTCTATTGATGAGCTGAGTCTAAACTCAACTGAATCTGAACTCAGTCTTAACTCTATTGATGAGCTGAGTCTAAACTCAACTGAATCTGAACTCAGTCTGAACTCTGTTGATGAACTGAGTCTGAACTCAACTGAATCTGAACTCAGTCTGAACTCTATTGATGAACTGAGTCTAAACTCAACTGAATCTGAACTCAGTCTGAACTCTATTGATGAACTGAGTCTAAACTCAACTGAATCTGAACTCAGTCTTAACTCTATTGATGAGCTTAGTCTGAACACAACTGAATCTGAACTCAGTCTGAACTCTATTGATGAACTGAGTCTAAACTCAACTGAATCTGAACTCAGTCTGAACTCTATTGATGAACTGAGTCTAAACTCAACTGAATCTGAACTCAGTCTTAACTCTATTGATGAGCTTAGTCTGAACACAACTGAATCTGAACTCAGTCTGAACTCTATTGATGAACTGAGTCTGAACTCAACTGAATCTGAACTCAGTCTGAACTCTATTGATGAACTGAGTCTAAACTCAACTGAATCTGAACTCAGTCTGAACTCTATTGATGAACTGAGTCTAAACTCAACTGAATCTGAACTCAGTCTTAACTCTATCGATGAGCTGAGTCTGAACACAACTGAATCTGAACTCAGTCTGAACTCTATTGATGAACTGAGTCTAAACTCAACTGAATCTGAACTCAGTCTTAACTCTATTGATGAGCTGAGTGTGAACTCAACTGAATCTGAACTCAGTCTGAACTCTATTGACGAACTGAGTCTAAACTCAACTGAATCTGAACTCAGTCTGAACTCTGTTGATGAACTGAGTCTGAACTCAGTCTGAACTCTATTGATGAACTGAGTTTAAACTCAACTGAATCTGAACTCAGTCTGAACTCTGTTGATGAACTGAGTCTGAACTGAGTCTGAACTCTATTGATGAGCTGAGTCTGAACTCAACTGAATCTGAACTCAGTCTTAACTCTATTGATGAGCTTAGTCTGAACACAACTGAATCTGAACTCAGTCTGAACTCTATTGATGAACTGAGTCTGAACTCAACTGAATCTGAACTCAGTCTGAACTCTATTGATGAACTGAGTCTAAACTCAACTGAATCTGAACTCAGTCTGAACTCTATTGATGAACTGAGTCTAAACTCAACTGAATCTGAACTCAGTCTTAACTCTATTGATGAGCTGAGTCTGAACACAACTGAATCTGAACTCAGTCTGAACTCTATTGATGAACTGAGTCTAAACTCAACTGAATCTGAACTCAGTCTTAACTCTATTGATGAGCTGAGTGTGAACTCAACTGAATCTGAACTCAGTCTGAACTCTATTGACGAACTGAGTCTAAACTCAACTGAATCTGAACTCAGTCTGAACTCTGTTGATGAACTGAGTCTGAACTCAGTCTGAACTCTATTGATGAACTGAGTTTAAACTCAACTGAATCTGAACTCAGTCTGAACTCTGTTGATGAACTGAGTCTGAACTCAGTCTGAACTCTATTGATGAGCTGAGTCTGAACTCAACTGAATCTGAACTCAGTCTTAACTCTATTGATGAACTGAGTCTAAACTCAACTGAATCTGAACTCAGTCTGAACTCTATTGACGAACTGAGTCTAAACTCAACTGAATCTGAACTCAGTCTGAACTCTATTGATGAAATGAGTCTGAACTCAACTGAATCTGAACTCAGTCTGAACTCTATTGATGAACTGAGTCTAAACTCAACTGAATCTGAACTCAGTCTGAACTCTATTGATGAGCTGAGTCTGAACTCAACTGAATCTGAACTCAGTCTTAACTCTATTGATGAACTGAGTCTAAACTCAACTGAATCTGAACTCAGTCTTAACTCTATTGATGAGCTGAGTCTAAACTCAACTGAATCTGAACTCAGTCTGAACTCTATTGATGAGCTGAGTCTGAACTCAACTGAATCTGAACTCAGTCTTAACTCTATTGATGAACTGAGTCTGAACTCTGTCTGAACTCTATTGACGAACTGAGTCTAAACTCAACTGAATCTGAACTCAGTCTTAACTCTATTGATGAACTGAGTCTAAACTCAACTGAATCTGAACTCAGTCTGAACTCTATTGATGAGCTGAGTCTGAACTCAACTGAATCTGAACTCAGTCTTAACTCTATTGATGAACTGAGTCTGAACTCTGTCTGAACTCTATTGACGAACTGAGTCTAAACTCAACTGAATCTGAACTCAGTCTTAACTCTATTGATGAACTGAGTCTGAACTCTATTGATGAACTGAGTCTGAACTCAACTGAATCTGAACACAGTCTGAACTCTATTGATGAGCTGAGTCTAAACTCAACTGAATCTGAACTCAGTCTTAACTCTATTGATGAGCTGAGTCTAAACTCAACTGAATCTGAAATCAGTCTGAACTCTATTGACGAACTGAGTCTAAACTCAACTGAATCTGAACTCAGTCTGAACTCTGTTGATGAACTGAGTCTGAACTAAGTCTGAACTCTATTGATGAACTGAGTCTAAACTCAACTGAATCTGAACTCAGTCTGAACTCTATTGATGAGCTGAGTCTAAACTCAACTGAATCTGAACTCAGTCTGAACTCTATTGATGAGCTGAGTCTAAACTCAACTGAATCTGAACTCAGTCTTAACTCTATTGATGAACTGAGTCTGAACTCTGTCTGAACTCTATTGACGAACTGAGTCTAAACTCAACTGAATCTGAACTCAGTCTGAACTCTATTGATGAACTGAGTCTAAACTCAACTGAATCTGAACTCAGTCTGAACTCTATTGATGAACTGAGTCTAAACTCAACTGAATCTGAACTCAGTCTTAACTCTATTGATGAGCTGAGTCTGAACACAACTGAATCTGAACTCAGTCTGAACTCTATTGATGAACTGAGTCTAAACTCAACTGAATCTGAACTCAGTCTTAACTCTATTGATGAGCTGAGTGTGAACTCAACTGAATCTGAACTCAGTCTGAACTCTATTGACGAACTGAGTCTAAACTCAACTGAATCTGAACTCAGTCTGAACTCTGTTGATGAACTGAGTCTGAACTCAGTCTGAACTCTATTGATGAACTGAGTTTAAACTCAACTGAATCTGAACTCAGTCTGAACTCTGTTGATGAACTGAGTCTGAACTCAGTCTGAACTCTATTGATGAGCTGAGTCTGAACTCAACTGAATCTGAACTCAGTCTTAACTCTATTGATGAACTGAGTCTAAACTCAACTGAATCTGAACTCAGTCTGAACTCTATTGACGAACTGAGTCTAAACTCAACTGAATGTGAACTCAGTCTGAACGCTATTGATGAAATGAGTCTGAACTCAACTGAATCTGAACTCAGTCTGAACTCTATTGATGAACTGAGTCTAAACTCAACTGAATCTGAACTCAGTCTGAACTCTATTGATGAGCTGAGTCTGAACTCAACTGAATCTGAACTCAGTCTTAACTCTATTGATGAACTGAGTCTAAACTCAACTGAATCTGAACTCAGTCTTAACTCTATTGATGAGCTGAGTCTAAACTCAACTGAATCTGAACTCAGTCTGAACTCTATTGATGAGCTGAGTCTGAACTCAACTGAATCTGAACTCAGTCTTAACTCTATTGATGAACTGAGTCTGAACTCTGTCTGAACTCTATTGACGAACTGAGTCTAAACTCAACTGAATCTGAACTCAGTCTTAACTCTATTGATGAACTGAGTCTAAACTCAACTGAATCTGAACTCAGTCTGAACTCTATTGATGAGCTGAGTCTGAACTCAACTGAATCTGAACTCAGTCTTAACTCTATTGATGAACTGAGTCTGAACTCTGTCTGAACTCTATTGACGAACTGAGTCTAAACTCAACTGAATCTGAACTCAGTCTTAACTCTATTGATGAACTGAGTCTGAACTCTATTGATGAACTGAGTCTGAACTCAACTGAATCTGAACTCAGTCTGAACTCTATTGATGAGCTGAGTCTAAACTCAACTGAATCTGAACTCAGTCTTAACTCTATTGATGAGCTGAGTCTAAACTCAACTGAATCTGAAATCAGTCTGAACTCTATTGACGAACTGAGTCTAAACTCAACTGAATCTGAACTCAGTCTGAACTCTGTTGATGAACTGAGTCTGAACTAAGTCTGAACTCTATTGATGAACTGAGTCTAAACTCAACTGAATCTGAACTCAGTCTGAACTCTATTGATGAGCTGAGTCTAAACTCAACTGAATCTGAACTCAGTCTGAACTCTATTGATGAGCTGAGTCTAAACTCAACTGAATCTGAACTCAGTCTTAACTCTATTGATGAGCTGAGTCTAAACTCAACTGAATCTGAACTCAGTCTGAACTCTATTGATGAACTGAGTCTGAACTCAACTGAATCTGAACTCAGTCTGAACTCTATTGATGAACTGAGTCTGAACTGAACTGAATCTGAACTCAGTCTGAACTCTATTGATGAACTGAGTCTAGACTCAACTGAATCTGAACTCAGTCTTAACTCTATTGATGAGCTGAGTCTGAACACAACTGAATCTGAACTCAGTCTGAACTCTATTGATGAACTTAGTCTAAACTCAACTGAATCTGAACTCAGTCTTAACTCTATTGATGAGCTGAGTCTGAACTCAACTGAATCTGAACTCAGTCTTAACTCTATTGATGAACTGAGTCTAAACTCAACTGAATCTGAACTCAGTCTTAACTCTATTGATGAGCTGAGTCTAAACTCAACTGAATCTGAACTCAGTCTGAACTCTATTGATGAAATGAGTCTGAACTCAACTGAATATGAACTCAGTCTTAACTCTATTGATGAACTGAGTCTAAACTCAACTGAATCTGAACTCAGTCTGAACTCTATTGACGAACTGAGTCTAAACTCAACTGAATCTGAACTCAGTCTGAACTCTATTGATGAAATGAGTCTGAACTCAACTGAATATGAACTCAGTCTGAACTCTATTGATGAACTGAGTCTAAACTCAACTGAATCTGAACTCAGTCTGAACTCTATTGATGAGCTGAGTCTAAACTCAACTGAATCTGAACTCAGTCTGAACTCTATTGATGAGCTGAGTCTAAACTCAACTGAATCTGAACTCAGTCTTAACTCTATTGATGAGCTGAGTCTAAACTCAACTGAATCTGAACTCAGTCTGAACTCTATTGATGAACTGAGTCTGAACTCAACTGAATCTGAACTCAGTCTGAACTCTATTAATGAACTGAGTCTAAACTCAACTGAATCTGAACTCAGTCTGAACTCTATTGATGAACTGAGTCTAAACTCAACTGAATCTGAACTCAGTCTTAACTCTATTGATGAGCTTAGTCTGAACACAACTGAATCTGAACTCAGTCTGAACTCTATTGATGAACTGAGTCTAAACTCAACTGAATCTGAACTCAGTCTTAACTCTATTGATGAGCTGAGTGTGAACTCAACTGAATCTGAACTCAGTCTGAACTCTATTGAGGAACTGAGTCTAAACTCAACTGAATCTGAACTCAGTCTGAACTCTGTTGATGAACTGAGTCTGAACTCAGTCTGAACTCTATTGATGAACTGAGTTTAAACTCAACTGAATCTGAACTCAGTCTGAACTCTGTTGATGAACTGAGTCTGAACTCAGTCTGAACTCTATTGATAAGCTGAGTCTGAACTCAACTGAATCTGAACTCAGTCTTAACTCTATTGATGAACTGAGTCTGAACTCAACTGAATCTGAACTCAGTCTTAACTCTATTGATGAACTGACTCTAAACTCAACTGAATCTGAACTCAGTCTTAACTCTATTGATGAGCTGAGTCGGAACTCAACTGAGTCTGAACTCAGTCTGAACTCTATTGATGAGCTGAGTCTGAACTCAACTGAATCTGAACTCAGTCTGAACTCTATTGATGAACTGAGTCTAAACTCAACTGAATCTGAACTCAGTCTTAACTCTATTGATGAGCTGAGTCTGGACTCAACGGAGTCTGAACTCAGTTGAGAGGTTTACCATCGTGTTGATATACTGATAGGATTTCGGACGGGCTTTGAAACGAAATTTGCCACGTTTCCACTGAAACTCTAACTATTTTAAAGATAATAATAATAATAATTAATTATAATGATACAATGGTCTCAATGCTCTTACAACAGTATATTCCTAATGTTACTTATAAAACTAATTACAGTTTCATTATAAGATAAAGCCTACTACATATATTACCACTATGAACAAAAATCTATTAATTTTAAAAAAGAAAAGTCTTAAGTGCTGACTTAAAACTACTTCACATATCAATGCTTCTAATTAATTAATAATGATATTGGGTGCTAAAAATTATATGATTTCATATATCCATTTATGTCGGGTAAATATGCACCCTGCAAAATCGATAATTGTCATTTCAATTTAATATGCTTATTTGGCTTATAAGATATGATTCGACAGTCAGTTGCAAGCAACGCACTTGACTATCAGAATATTCGCCTCAGCCCAAAACCCCTACGGCGTCTTCAGAGCAAATGGCACTATCCTGTTGGCTGACGTCATATAAACAAATTAGTTGATCAAAACAATACAATTGTTATATATTAAATACATATAATAAAAAGATCTTATAATAAAAAGAGCGTTTAGCAAAACATTTTTAGACTGTTCTTAGTTGAGTTAATTCCCTCGATATCCCTATCAGTTGGGTTTTCCGTTCACCTAAAGGCCCGGCCAAACGAATGCAACATGTTGATTCAACATCATTCAACTTTGTTGAATGCAACATGTTGACCATGTTTGGCCACCATGTTGCATGACTGTTGCATGATATGATGTTGAACGATGTTGTACGAAGTTTGATTTCCATGTATATATATATATATATATATATATATATTTTTGATCGAGTGAAATGCCAAATATTACCTAATATATATATATATATATATAGTTATGAATATTAATGCCCAGCAAATAGCTTTCAAAAGAGCCATAACAACATAATTTTGAAAATAAAATTTTTTATTACTAACGTTTCGTTACTAAACTCGTAATATCATCAGAGTGACAAATTACAATAAATGAAGGAGGCATATATACAGTAAAACTGTTACATAAATAGAAAGTGACAAAATGTGACAAAGGAAATTAGAAGCGAGACGACGGAAGAACAAAGGACGTGTCATCACAGATTAACATTTATTGTAATTTGTCACTCTGATGATGTTACGAGTTTAGTAACGAAACGTCAGTAATACAAATTTTTCTTTTCAAAATTATGTTGTTATGGCTCTTTTTAAAGCTATTTGCTGGGCATTAATATTCATAACAAGATTACGATTCCCGCCTGGTTCCTCCATTGCGACGATATATATATATATTTAAACAAAGCTTTAAAATACGTCGAAACCATGGTGAAATGGTAAATATAGTTCTTACAAGAACTGTTCGAAATCACTACTAATATAATTATTATACACGATAATATATGTATAATATATAATCACATTTACCAATGGCGTAATGTTGGAGCAAAGATAGGAAGGAGAAATGAGTTCTTAGAAGAACTGTTTAAAGATAACAATATCCTTAGGAGCGATGTCCAAATTAGCACATTCTCGTAATAGTAGAATTCTATTTCTGCAAGAACGAACTCGCCCTCGCAACATCACCAAGTTGCGAGGGCGAGTTCGTTCTTGCAGAAATATAATTCTACTATTACGAGAATGTGCTAGTTTGGACATCGCTCCTAAGAACTCATTTCTCCTTCCTATCTTTGCTCCAACATTACGCCATTGGTAAATGTGATTATATATTATACATATATATTATCGTGTATAATAATTATATTAGTAGTGATTTCGAACAGTTCTTGTAAGAACTATATTTACCATTTCACCATGGTTTCGACGTATTTCAAAGCTTTGTTTAAATTTATCACCACGACAAAATCGTTGTTCTAATATATATATATATATATCTTGTGCGCACGCTCACTGCTTGCAGTTTGAGCGCTCTGGCATGGTTCTTGATGTCCCACATTTTGTGTGGCACATTTTTGTTTATATATATATATATATACCACCACCTTTTCACTTTGCTATATATATATATATATATATATATATATATATATATATATATATATACATAGTGGGTCCCAAGTCCACAGTTACCATAAAGCCATATGGTAATAGCCGGTAGGGCACATTGTATACTTTCGTATATATATATATATATATATATATATATATATATATATATATATATATATATATATATATATATATATATATATATCATATCTATATATATCATATCTTGACAAAGGGGCTTGCCCCGAAACGTTGATGTTTAAATAAAGTTTTAAAGTTTTTATCCCTGATGTTTTATAAATGTTTTTAAGCTTGAGAAGGAGGATTCCTGACAAATATATATATATATATATATATATATATATATATATATATATATATATATATATATATATTATATATATATATATATATATATATATATATATATATATATATATATATATATATATATATATATATATATATATATATATAAATAGTGAAAAGTGTTTGAACTGTTGAAACACAAGTAAAATAGATAATCAAAATGTATTGGTTGGCAAACGTTGGAGATGAAATAAGAAGTAGATTAACCACTCATTTTTAAAAACTTTATTGCACTAACGTTTTCGCTTGTTGCTCTTCAGAGTATACACTTTGCACCTGAAGAGCAACAAGCGAAAACGTCAGTTCAATAAAGTTTTTAAAAGTTTGAGTGGTTAATCTACTTCTTATTTCATCTCCAACGTTTGCCAACCAATAAATTTTGATTATATATATATAGTAAACCGACGGTCGCGGGTAATTCGAATCCCAGAGTTTTTTCTACTTGTGCGGTATGGTTTGTTACTCGGCGAAGCACCTAATATCATTATGCTCCCACATTTGTTATTTTGAGGATTTTTCTTGCTAAATTTACGAATTTGGAGATTCCACGAACGTTTAATGAAAACTGTACCTTTAATTGAGCAGTGCAGCCAGCCCCAGACCAGCTTTTGTTTTGGACGATGAAATTCCAATTCCAACAAGAGTTTCTCAAAACAAATGAAATAATCATCGTCTACCCGGAGAAGATATTGAAAATCATACCGATCGCTTGCCCACTGAGCCATCCAAAGGTATCTTCGAGCGAAGTTAGCACTACTGGGTGATTGGGCTAAGAGAAGATCGCCATAGAAGCGACTTTCGTTTTCAAGTTTTGTTTTCACTGGACGTTCCAATTGTCTTCCTTTTGTGTCTTGTCCATCGGATATGAACCAACAAACGACTTTTTCGCTACTTTTACATTTTCTCATCCAAGTTTCGCGAACTGCGTTTCTTCTCTCGATGTGACGTGGCGCGCTATACACAGCAATGAACAGCAAAATCCGGTGGGGAGTTGTTGGCTCTGTACTGCCTTGCTGTGTCGACATCACAGAACTTATTCCTGAGAAGTACCTAGTTGTTATTAAAAGACGTACGAACTGAACAGCAACTAGTAATAAAAATATAAGAAAGGCATTTCTATAACAGCCATTTTTAGACAGATAAGCCATCTTGAGGTTCTTGCATAAAGAAGCGACGGGTGTTTTCATAGAAGTGAACATTATACAAGATTAATATCAGTAGATGGGCCATAACAAGTCCCGGGTGACGTCAGAAAATCGCTAGCGTGGCATACTGTATACTAGAAATACGTTACGCAATAACCCCTCGCACGCCGTGTATTTGTAGATCACAAATTGCAAAAGGCCGTTCGTTGCACATTTTGAACGTTATCTCGACCAATATTTAAAGGACATTGGCAACAAAAATTAAGTTTGTTTTATTTGAAAGAACTCTTAAAATAATGAAGAATATTAATTTATATTTCTTTCATATTTTACTTAGTTCTTGAGATATTTAGACTTATGCGATATTCAAATGAGATGATCTATGACGTCATAACCTGGGAAATAATTTTAACATATTGGAAAATCGTGAATATCTTTATGATTATTAAATGAAATTACTTGAAACTTTGCATGTAGATACATACCACTAAACTGAAGATCATCGTTCAAGTCTTATGGTTGCCATGGTAACGGATTAGTTTACAGACCTCTTGATTTCGAAAACAAAACTATTTGTTTTCTGACATAATAGACTTTGTACCAACTTCAAATCTCAGTTTCGAATTGGCTATGACAGTGAACATTTGCTGAACAGGTACCAACCCAATAAGGTTCGGCACTGAAGAGAAAACAAATCATTTTGTTTTCGAAATCAAGAGGTCTGTAAAATAACCTGTTACCATGGCAACCATAAGACTTGAACGATGATCTTCAGTTTAGTGGTATGTATCTACATGCAAAGTTTCAAGTAATTTAATTTAATAATGATAAAGGATATTCACGATTTTCCAATATGTTAAAATGTTTTCCCAGGTTATGACGTCATAGATCATCTCATTTGAATATCGCATAAGTCTAAATATCTCAAGAACTAAGTAAAATAAGAAAGAACTATAAATTAATATTCTTCATTATTTTAAGAGTTCTTTCAAATAAAACAAACTTAATTTTTGTTGCCAATGTCCTTTAACCAATTTCAATTCTGAAAACAGATTTGGAATTACCGACTCTAAATACATAAGATACGTGTCTATTATATTACGAGAATGAGCATACCCTTCGTAAAAACATGTTTATGTATTTAGAAATAGTAATCGGCAATCAGGCGGCCGCTTCGTCGTATATTATTTTGAACGTTATCTCGGACAATATTTAACCGCTTTCAATTCCGAAAACAGATTTGGAATTACCGAGTGCAAGTACATGACATACGTGTCAATTATATTACGCGAACGTGCATACTCCAAGTTATCTCGGTCAATATTCACTCGTGTAACATACATAGAAGATAAGGATGTATATACACGACTCTATACGAAATAAGGTAACTCGTTTGATAAGAGTAACCAAAGCAACTGCTTAAAACACTTGGTAGATAACAACTGTGATAGTCCCAAGAGCTTCTGGAAAATAATCAAGAATATTTTTTCTGCATGGAGAAAAGAATGAAGTGCAACCCACAATTAAAGTTAACGGGTGCGTAATACAGGATAAAACGCTATTCAATAAATATTTTGTTGAAGTTTTTCAAAGATGCTAAAAGATATCAACTTATTATTACACGAGCTTCAGGCTCAGCGAGCATTATATTTTGTCAACTAAATTCTCTCAGTTAAACTCTCAGTTATTTGCTCTGCCATATCTTCAGATTAGAGACCAACGATGGATTTAAGCTAAAGATAAGATTTTATTCTGACGGCGCAATATTGGGTGATTGAGCTAAGAGAAGATCGCCATAGAAGCGACTTTCGTTTTCAAGTTTTGTTTTCACTGGACGTTCCAACTGTCTTCCTTTTGTGTCTTGTCCATTCGATATGAACCAACAAACGACTTTTTCGCTACTTTTACATTTTCTCATCCAAGTTTCGCGAACAGCGTTTCTTCGGTCGATGTGACCTGGCGCGCTATATACAGCAATGAACAGCAAAATACGGTGGGGAGTTGTTGGCTCTGTACTGCCTAGCTGTGTCGACATCACAGAACTTATTCCTGAGAAGTACACTGTACCTATAGTTGTTATTAAAAGACGTACGAACTGAATACCAACTAGTAATAAAAATATAAGAAAGGTCTTTCTATATAACAGCCATTTTAGACAGATAAGCCATCTTTAGGTCTTTGCATAAAGAAGAGGCGGGAGTTTTTATAGAAGCTGATATATTAGATCATTATTATTCGTTGATGTGCAATATAGCAAGTACACGCATGACGTTAGAGAATAAGTGCACAGTGGAACCCCGTTAATACGGTCACCAACGCGCCATAACAAACTTAACTAAATAATAACTAAACATAAATAAACATAACTGAATTTCACAAGCAAAAACCGACTGCTATATATGCATAACAAAGACGGGCAGTAAAGCAGACTTTGAAGTTGTGGGAAAAGCTGTAAATCGAGCTGTGGCGGATATGGCATGGAAGTTCCCTGCGTTTACAGATTTTCGGGACAGGAAAGATACATGAAACTGCTAAAGAACATTTTGGACAATGAAAATAATCTTTCTGTATAAGAGATGAAACAAGAAAAAGACACACAAAGCAAGAAGGAAATAGTGTAAGAAGAAAGTAAACCATGTTGAAAACTCTGCTGCTTATCTGAAACTTTATAACATGACATATCACAGACTCTCGAGGTGTAAGTCTTTTGTCTCAATATATATTACCGTTTGTCACTTGTCTGTCCTTTAGATTTTGGAATGCGTGTTTGGTTGGAGTGGCCGTATAAACGGGGTGATTGTTAACGTTGGGATTTTACAATTTGGCCGTTGGCCGTATTAACGGGGTGACCGTATTAACGGGGTATTTTTATAAGGAAATGTATTGGCGTTTTGCCGGGCCAAAAAAAGTGGCCGTAATAACGAGGTGACCGTATTAACGAGGTGGCCGTATACAAGGTGGGGTTCCACTGTAATAGTTCTCACGAAAAAAGTGAGCTTTTGCATAAAAAAAGTGCTGCGTAGACAGTGTTTTGGATATATAGCAAAGTGAAAAGGTGGTAAACTGCCAAAATTTTTAGTGACGAAACACCGACGTTTCGAGCGGAGCCCTTCATCAGAGTAAGACGAGATGAAATAAAATAAAAATAGGGCGTATCACGGATGGCTCAGTGCATGGGCAAGCGATCGGTATATGAGTTTCAATATATCTTCTCCGGGTAGACGATGATTATTTCATTTGTTTTGAGAAACTGTTGTTGGAATTGGAATTTCATCGTCCAAAACAAAAGTTGGTCTGGGGTTCGTTGCACTGCTCAATTAAAGGAACAGTTTTCATTAAACTTTCGCAGAATCTCCAAATTCGCAAATTTAGCAAGAGAAAAAATCATCTTCAAAATAACAAATCAATCAATCAATTTTTTTATTTTTTTATTTTTTTTGTGGGAGGATAATGATATTAGGTGCACTCCGAGTGACACGCGCCATATGATTACCATATGTTATTTTACAATGTATGTGGTGTAGATTCTACATTTGATCCTCAAAATGCTATAGAAAATTTCTGATCTAGCATCATTCTGCTGGCATTGCCTGATCCTGAACATTGCTCCAACCTCGTACCACTGCTCCTGCGTCAGTTCAGAGGCAGCATTTCACTTCTGATAACAACTCTTAGTTTATTATTATCTCTGCATGCACTTTCATTCCTTTTCAGTTTTTGTTATACCACTTTCTATCGCATAATCCCCTTGAATATTGGACCTGTCATTTCTCCCTCCCCCTCAATCTGTTTGTAAAAATAGCAAAGGATTTAACTTTTCGCATTTCATTAATTATTAGTTTGTTTATCTCCCGTGCATTTGATTCGCTACTTTCTACTTCTTCCACCCTTTTGGCATAAAGGCAAAGATATCTTCGAGCGAAGTTAGCACCACTGGGTGATTGGGCTAAGAGGAGATCGCCATAGAAGCGACTTTCGATTTCAAGTTTTGTTTTCACTAGACGTTCCAACTGTCTTCCTTTTGTGTCTTGTCCATCCGATATAAACCAACAAACAACTTTTTCGCTATTTTTACATTTTCTCATCCAAGTTTCGCGAACCGCGTTTCTTCTCTCGATGTGACGTGGCGCGCTATATACAGCAATGAACAACAAAATACGGTGTGGAGTTGTTGCATGCTCTGTACTGCCTAGCTGCATGTGTCGACATCACAGAACTTATTCCTGAGAAGTATCTAGTTGTTATTAAAAGACGTACGAACTGAACACCAACTAGTAATAAAAATATAAGAAAGGTCTTTCTATATAACAGCCTTTTTAGACAGATAAGCCATCTTTAGGTCTTTGCATAAAGAGGCGGCGGGAGTTTTTATAGAAGCTGATATATTAGATCATTATTATTCGTTGATGTGCAATATAGCAAGTACACGCATGACGTTAGAGAATAAGTGCACAGTGGAACCCCGTTAATACGGTCACCAACGCGCCATAACAAACTTAACTAAATAATAACTGAACATAAATAAACATAACTGAATTTCACAAGCAAAAACCGATTGCTATATGCATAACAAAGACAGGCAGTAAAGCAGACGTTGAAGTTGTGGGAAAAGCTGTAAATCGAGGTGGCGGATATGGCATGGAAGTTCCCTGCGTTTACAGATTTTCGGGACAGGAAAGATATATCAAAGTGCTAAAGAACATTTTGGACAATGAAAATAATCTTTCTGTATAAGAGATGAAACAAGAAAAAGACACACAAAGAAAGAAGGAAATAGTAAGAAGAAAAGTAAACCATGTTGAAAACTCTGCTGCTTATCTGAAACTTTATAACATATCACAGACTCTTTCAGTTAAACTTAAGTCTCGAGGTGTAAGTCTTTTGTCTCAATATATATTACCGTTTGTCACTTGTCTGTCCTTTCGATTTTGGAATGCGTGTTCGGTTGGAGTGGCCGTATAAACGGGGTGATTGTTAACGTTGGGATTTTACAATGTGGCCGTTGGCCGTATTAACGGGGTGACCGTATTAACGGTGTATTTTAATAAGGAAATGTATTGGCGTTTTGCAGGGCCAAAAAAAGTGGCCGTAATAACGAGGTGACCGTATTAACGAGGTGGCCTATACAAGGTGGGGTTCCACTGTAATAGTTGTCACGAAAAAAAGTGAGCTTTTGCATAAAAAAGTGCTGCGTAGACAGTGTTTTGGATATATAGCAAAGTGAAAAGGTGGTAAACTGCCAAGATTTTTAGTGACGAAATACTGACGTTTCGAACGGAGCCCTTCATCAGAGTAAGACGAGATGAAATAAAAAAAAAATAGGGCTTATATATATATGCCAAAAGGGTGTCACAAGTAGAAAGTAGCGAATGAAATGCACGGGAGATAAACAAACTAATAATTAATGAAATGCGAAAAGTTAAATCCTTTGCTATTTTTACAAACAGATTGAGGGGGAGGGAGAAATGACAGGTCCAATATTCAAGGGGATTATGCGAAAGAAAGTGGTATAACAAAAACTTGAAAAGGAATGAAAGTGCATGCAGAGATAATAATAAACTAAGAGTTGTTATCAGAAGTGAAATGCTGCCTCTGAACTGACGCAGGAGCAGTGGTACGAGGTTAGAGCAGTGTTCAGGATTAGGCAATGCCAGCAGAATGATGCTAGATCAGAAATTTTCTATAGCATTTTGAGGATCAAATGTAGAATCTATACCACATAAAATAACATATGGTAATCATATGGCGCGTGTCACTCGGAGTGCACCTAATATCATTATCCTCCCACAAAAAAAAATAAAAAATTGATTGATTGATTTGTTATTTTGAAGATGATTTTTTCTCTTGCTAAATTTGCGAATTTGGAGATTCTACGAAAGTTTAATGAAAACTGTACCTTTAATTGAGCAATGCAGCCAGCCCCAGACCAACTTTTGTTTTGGACGATGAAATTCCAATTCCAACAACAGTTTCTCAAAACAAATGAAATAATCATCGTCGACCCGGAGAAGATATTGAAACTCATACCGATCGCTTGCCCACTGAGCCATCCAAAGGTATCTTCGAGCGAAGTTAGCACCACTGGGTGATTGGGCTAAGAGGAGATCGCCATAGAAGCGACTTTCGATTTCAAGTTTTGTTTTCACTAGACGTTCCAACTGTCTTCCTTTTGTGTCTTGTCCATCCGATATGAACCAACAAACGACTTTTTCGCTACTTTTACATTTTCTCATCCAAGTTTCGCGAACAGCGTTTCTTCTCTCGATGTGACGTGGCGCGCTATATACAGCAATGAACAACAAAATACGGTGCGGAGTTGTTGGCTCTGTACTGCCTAGCTGTGTCGACATCACAGAACTTATTCCTGATAAGTACCTAGCTGTTATTAAAAGACGTACGAACTGAATACCAACTAGTAATACAAATAGAAGAAAGGTCTTCCAAAACCAGCCATTTTTATACAGATAAACCATCTTTAAGTCTTTGCATAAAGAAGAGGCGGCAGTTTTTATACGAGCTGATATATTACATTATTATTCGTTGATGTGCACTATAGCAAGTACACGCGTGACGTTAGAGAATAAGTGTAATAGTTGTCATGAAAAAAGTGAGCTTTTGCTTAGAAAAGTAGAGTGCTGCGTAGACAGTGTTTTTGATATATTGCAAAGTGAAAAGGTGGTAAACTGCCAAGATTTTTAGTGACGAAATACTGACGTTTCGAGCGGAGCCCTTCATCAGAGTAAGACGAGATGAAATAAAATAAATGTAGAAAGTAGCGAATCAAATGCACGGGAGAATGGGGAAAACAAACTAATAATTAATGAAATGCGAAAAGTTAAATCCTTTGCTATTTTTACAAACAGCTTGAGGGGGGTGGAGAAATGACAGGTCCAATATTCAAGGGGATTATGCGATAGAAAGTGGTATAACAAAAACTTGAAAAGGAATGAAAGTGCATGAGATAATAATAAACTAGGAGTTCTTATCAGAAGTGAAATGCTGCCTCTGGACTGACGCAGGAGCAGTGGTACGAGGTTGGAGCAATGTTCAGGATCAGGCAATGCCAGCAGAATGATGCTAGATCAGAAATTTTCTATAGCATTTTGAGGATCAAATGTAGAATCTACACCACATAAAATAACATATGGTAATCATATGGCGCGTGTCACTCGGAGTGCACCTAATATCATTATCCTCCCACAAAAAAAATATTATAATTATTGATTGATTTGTTATTTTGAAGATGATTTCTCTTGCTAAATTTGCGAAGTTGCAGATTCTACGAAAGTTTAATGAAAACTGTACCTTTAATTGAGCAGTGCAGCCAGCCCCAAACCAACTTTTGTTTTGGACGATGAAATTCCAATTCCAACAAGAGTTTCTCAAAACAAATGAAATAATCATCGTCTACCCGGAGAAGATATTGAAAATCATACCGATCGCTTGCCCACTGAGCCATCCAAAGGTATCTTCGAGCGAAGTTAGCACCACTGGGTGATTGGGCTAAGAGGAGATCGCCAGAGAAGCGACTTTCGATTTCAAGTTTTGTTTTCACTGGACGTTCCAACTGTCTTCCTTTTGTGTCTTGTCCATCCGATATGAAGCAACAAACAACATTTTCGCTACTTTTACATTTTCTCATCCAAGTTTCGCGAACCGCGTTTCTTCTCTCGATGTGACGTGGCGCGCTATATACATGCAGCAATGAACAACAAAATTCGGTGGGGAGTTGTTGCCTCTGTACTGCCTAGCTGTGTCGACATCACAGAACTTATTCCTGAGAAGTATCTAGTTGTTGTTAAAAGACGTACGAACTGAATACCAACTAGTAATACAAATAGAAGAAAGGTCTTCCAAAACCAGCCATTTTTATACAGATAAGCCATCTTTAAGTCTTTGCATAAAGAAGAGGCGGGAGTTTTTATAGGAGCTGATATATTACATTATTATTCGTTGATGTGCACTATAGCAAGAACACGCGTGACGTTAGAGAATAAGTGTAATAGTTGTGACGAAAAAAGTGAGCTTTTGCTTAAAAAAGTAGAGTGCTGCGTGGACAGTGTTTTTGATATATCGCAAAGTGAAAAGGTGGTAAACTGCCAAGATTTTTAGTGTTTGGAGCGGAGCCCTTCATCAGAGTAAGACGAGATGAAATAAAATAAAAGTAGAAAGTAGCGAATCAAATGCACGGGAGAATGGGGAAAACAAACTAATAATTAATGAAATGCGAAAAGTTAAATCCTTTGCTATTTTTACAAACAGATTGAGGGGGGTGGAGAAATGACAGGTCCAATATTCAAGGGGATTATGCGATAGAAAGTGGTATAACAAAAACTTGAAAAGGAATGAAAGTGCATGCAGAGATAATAATAAACTAAGAGTTGTTATCAGAAGTGAAATGCTGCCTCTGAACTGACGCAGGAGCAGTGGTACGAGTTTGGAGCAATGTTCAGGATCAGGCAATACCAGCAGAATGATGCTAGATCAGAAATTTTCTATAGCATTTTGAGGATCAAATGTAGAATCTACACCACATAAAATAACATATGGTAATCATATGGCGCGTGTCACTCGGAGTAGCACCTGATATCATTATCCTCCCACAAAAAAATAAAAATAAAAATTGATAGATTGATTGATTTGTTATTTTGAAGATGATTTTTTCTCATACTAAATTTGCGAAGTTGGAGATTCTACGAAAGTTTAATGAAAACTGTACCTTTAATTGAGCAGTGCAGCCAGCCCCAGACCAACTTTTGTTTTGGACGATGAAATTCCAATTCCAACAGGAGTTTCTCAAAACAAATGAAATAATCATCGTCTACCCGGAGAAGATATTGAAACTCATACCGATCGCTTGTCCACTGAGCCATCCAAAGGTATCTTCGAGCGAAGTTAGCACCACAGGGTGATTGGGCTAAGAGGAGATCGCCATAGAAGCGACTTTCGATTTCAAGTTTTGTTTTCACTAGACGTTCTAACTGTCTTCCTTTTGTGTCTTGTCCATCCGATATGAACCAACAAACGACTTTTTCGCTACTTTTACATTTTCTCATCCAAGTTTCGCGAACAGCGTTTCTTTGTTACGAGGCGCGCTATATACAGCAATGAACAGCAAAATCCGGTGGGGAGTTGTTGGCTCTGTACTGCCTGGCTGTGTCGACATCACAGAACTTATTCCTGAGAAGTATCTAGTTGTTATTAAAAGACGTACGAACTGAATACCAACTAGTAATACAAACAGAAGAAAGGTCTTCCAAAACCAGCCATTTTTATACAGATAAGCCATCTTTAAGTCTTTGCATAAAGAAGAGGCGGGAGTTTTTATAGAAGCTGATATATTAGATCATTATTATATTCGTTGATGCATGATAGCAAGTACACGCGTGACGTTAGAGTGTAATAGTTGTGACGTAAAAAAGTGAGCTTTTGCTTAAAAAAGTAGAGTGCTGCGTAGACAGTGTTTTTGATATATCGCAAAGTGAAAAGGTGGTAAACTGCCAATATTTTTAGTGACGAAACACCGACGTTTCGAGCGGAGCCCTTCATCAGAGTTAGACGAGATGAAAAAAAAATAAAATAGGGCGTATATATATGCCAAAAGGGTGGAAGAAGTAGAAAGTAGCGAATCAAATGCACGGGAGATAAACAAACTAATAATTAATGAAATGCGAAAAGTTAAATCCTTCGCTATTTTTACAAACAGATTGAGGGGAAGGGAGAAATGACAGGTCCAATATTCAAGGGGATTATGCGATAGAAAGTGGTATAACAAAAACTTGAAAAGGAATGAAAGTGCATGAGATAATAATAAACTAGGAGTTCTTATTAGAAGTGAAATGCTGCCTCTGAACTGACGCAGGAGCAGTGGTACGAGGTTGGAGCAATGTTCAGGATCAGGCAATGCCAGCAGAATGATGCTAGATCAGAAATTTTCTATAGCATTTTGAGGATCAAATGTAGATTCTACACCAGTCCTAGACTTGTAAACATGGCTATAGACTACCATTAATCTTTATAAACCTTTTATACTGCTGGAAGACCTCTGTTGCTTTTATAATATTAATTATTATAGCAATTGAAACACCAGGCGGGAACCGTAATTTAAAAATAAATATTAAAGCCCAGCAAATGACTTTTAGACAAGACATGACAGAAATTTATTAGCTAACGTTTCAGAGCGATTTAAATTATTTGATACAAGTAGGTATACATATATACACAGTTCATGAACTGTACATCACTGCACATCAAACGACTCCGAGTCAGTGAGATTTTAATTCGCCGTGGTGATTATAAATTTATTTATTTATTAATATTACTTATTAATTAATTTATTATTTATTTATTACTATTATTTATTTATTATTTACTTTGGAGTCTGTTCTTAACTCAGAGCTGGTGAAGATCAGAGTGAATGGTGTTTACAGAATAAGATGTGTCACAATGCAGAGAAAACTACGTGTATGCTCGTCACCACAAAGAAAAAACGCAGTATGCTAATTAAGAATGAATTGGATGTTTATCTGGATGATACTCAGTTGGAAAATGTGAAAAAAAATAGAGAAAAAATATTGGGTCTTATGGTTCAGAATGATCTTATGTGATGGAGTATGTAGTAAAATTAAATGAAAACTTTATTTACTTCATCGCATAAAAGCCTTTCTACCTCATACAGCCAGGAAACTATTAGTCTGCGATAGCAGCCTACCTCTCGCCCGCACCCCCCCCCCCCCCGGAAGCGGAAGAGCTGCTATCGCAGACTAGGAAACAATTTTTTAATAGTTTCATTTTACCTCACTTTGACCATTGATTCTGAGCTCGTTTTTAAAAATTATCGTCCTGTCAGTAACTTATCGTTTCTATCAAAACTCACAGAAAAAGCAGCATCTGGCCAGACTTATTCCTATTTGTCTACATGTGACCTCTACCCCTCCATGCAATCGGCCTATCGGCCACACTACAGCACAGAGACGGCTCTTCTACGGCTCAAACATGACATACTGCTAAATATGAACAGGCAACATGTTACCCTTTTGGTTCTACTGGACTTGAGTGCGGCATTCGATACGGTGGATCATAGAATTCTCTTACAAAGATTAAACTCGCAATTTGGTATTACTGGTGACGCTCTAGCTTGGTTTTCTTCCTATCTTTCAAATCGTTCTCAGCAAGTTTCCATAGGGAAAGTACTGTCAAATAATTTTAACACTGATTTTGGTGTTCCTCAAGGTTCTTGCGTTGGTCCTCTACTCTTTTCGTTATATTCAAGTCAACTGTTTAACATTATTCGGCCTCATCTTCCGACAGTACAGTGCTATGCCGATGACTCCCAGCTCTATCTTGCCCTCAAACCAAGTGATGACTGCATCGACCAGAATGCCGCAATATCATCTATTGAAGCTTGTATTGAAGACATCAGGAAATGGATGAAGTCAGACAAGTTGATGCTCAATGACAGTAAGACAGAGTTCATGATTATTGGTACCAACCAACAGCTGGCTAAAGTAAATATCCAACATATCTGTGTTGGATCTGCTGAAATTGAACCATCTGACCATGTTAGAAATCTTGGTGCTTGGTTTGACAGTAACCTGAAATATGAGGCATCACGTGTCCTGCAAGATATGTAGTTCAGCATTTTATTATCTTCATAATATTCGACGAATTAGGAAATATTTAACAAAATCGATAACAGAAACGTTAGTTCATGCTCTTGTCTCTAGTCGAATGGACTATTGTAACAGTCTCTTATATGGAATGCCTACTTGTCTATTAAATAGCTCCAACGAGTGCAAAATTCTGCAGTGAGGCTTATCACAGGCCAACCACGGTTTTGTGCCATTACTCCTATTTTATTCAATTTGCACTGGTTGCCAGTCAAGTACAGAATCCAATTCAAGATTATTATTATTGTTTTCAAGTCCATTCATGGTATTGCTCCTTCCTATCTACAAGATCTGGTGAAACGAAATAGCCATTCAAGATATTCTCTAAGGTCAAATGATGAACTGTTACTTGCAAAACCTCGTTTTAAGTCTTTTTCTACCATGGGTGATCGTTCGTTCTGTGTTGCAGCACCGACCTTATGGAACGCTTTGCCAAAACAATTAAGGCACATTAAGAATTTTGTAGCTTGTAAAAAACACTTGAAAACTTATTTACTTAAAATTGCATTTTACTAACATTATTTTATAGTATTTATTGTAATAATATACTGTTATTTTATTGTATATATCTTATCTTTTTATTCAAAAAATTTAGCCATTGTAAATTAAATGTAATTAGTTGAGCGCATGTGGACATATTCACATGCAACATGCGCTATAGAAATGTAATGTATTATTATTATAATATTGCTTATCAATCTGGGGAAGCTGTGGTGTAAAATATATGAAGCACCTGGATCGACTTTTTAAGAAATCTGAGATTAATCTTAAATACTGACCATTTACATCTGAAGAAGACATGTATCGTGAACTACGATGGTTTCCAATATCATGTCGCTACAAATTAGAGATGGTTACTTTAGTGTATAAATGTCATAATGACCTAACTCCAAGCTATATTAGTAGCTTGTTGACTTACTATGAACTTAAAACTTGTATGTCCTTGCGTTCAGTGGAAGCAAAACATCTAGAAGTTCCTTTCGCTAGATCTAGTATACACAAACGTGCTTTTAGTATTAATGGTCCAAAGTTATTTAATGAACTTCCTCTGTACATTCGTGAATCTAAATCTTTTGCATGTTTTAAATCAGCTTCTTATAGTTATTTTTATCATTCTTATCTTAGTACGATTTCATAATTATTTATTTACACCTATATAATGTTTACTATTTATATAGCGCAAATTAGCATGTGTATATGATCAAATGCGCTTTACAACATCGACAATTTATTCTATTACATTCAGTACCTAGTACCCAGTACCCCCAATCAATTAACCTTAGCTATTTATTTTTACAGTTTTTATCATCATTAGTTTTCCTAACTATTTATCCTAACCCGCCCTGTCAACTTCCCTGTGGGAGGAAACCGGAGAAAACCCACGACTTTCGGCAGAGTGTTGACCAAATCTTTCCACGTGGGATCAAATGTCCGAACACAGGATTCGAACTCTTGACCTCAGAGGTGGGAGGCAGTGGCCCTGACCACAAGACCACCGAAGCCCTATATATATAATAATTATATAATAATTGTTTGTATGTATTGTCCATTTGTCCTCGACCCTCACGTAAAGAGGATTTGTTAAAGAACCTAAATTCTATACATAGTATTACATATACTATTACTTAAAATTACTATGAATACTATGACTTAAGATTACTACCTTCTACATCTAATTACTTACACTGGCAGTCAAAAAGAACTCGTAATGCAGTTGACAATAACATGACGAAACTGCAAAAATATACAGCATAAAAGTTTTAATATTTTGTAGGCCCTCCTCTGGCCATGATGACAGCTGCACACCTGCGAGACATGCGGACAATTAAAGTGCCCCTAACCTCAAAAATTTTTATTGTCTTATTTGGAAAAACTTTTAAAATGATAAAGTAACTTCTTTTGAGGATTTTCAATTTCGCTTTCTTTTTGAGATATATCAGTTTGTTTTATATGCAAATATCTGGAATTTCGTCAACATGCATGAGTTATCAGAGAATGTTATATATATTTGCGTTCATGAAACAAAAACACTAAAGTGTGAATAACACGTGTGTGCGTTTCTCCCACAACACCAAACTTCTTGATTTTAAAGGATTTCGTTTGAGAATGAAAGAGATATACACATTTCTCCAATAAGTCATTATGCATGTGTGACGAAATTCCAGACATTTGCATATCAAACAAACTGATATATCTCAAAAAGAAAGCAAAGAAACAAAAATCTTCAAAATAAGTTACTGTATCATTTTAAAAGTTCTTCCAAACAAGACAATAAAACATTTTGAGGTTATGGGCACTTTAAATTATTTAATTTATCCGATGCGAAACATTATGGCAGTCCACAGTTCTTTAACACTTGTTGGATTTTGTTCCTGGACCACTGTATTAATCTGGTCCCAAAGATACTTGATTAATGTGAAATCAGGTGACTGTGCAGGCTAATACATGACTGTGATTTGCTCGTCATTAAACCATTCCCTAACTAGCCTGCACGTGTGATATGTGCCGTTATCCTGCTGAAATATCCAGCCACTGGTGATTGACAGCAAGTGAGTGATTTGGAATATGGGAGAAGTGCATTTTCGAGAATAATGATGTAACCTTCTCCATTCAGCCTTCCCTCTAACTTGGTGAGAAAGCCAACACCTTTTGCATTAATGTATCCCAACAACCATGATCCCACCACCTCCATGTTTCACTGTTAGTTGGATGCAATCTTCGATAAATTCCTCCCCTACCATCATCCTGACATAGACTCTGACATCACTCCTATGCAAAAGAAACCAAGACGTATCGCTAAAAATTACTTGGGATCATTCTTCAGCTGTTCAATGCGTGTGGGTTCGTGCAAACTGCAGACGAGCCTTTCTGTGTCGCGATGTTAGGCGTGGCTTCTTTCTTGGTTTGCGGTCAATGAGTCTAGCCTCTCTTAGCCTCCGTTGGGAGTGGCGGAAGTAGACACACTCACACCATGCTCAAGCTGCATCTCTGCCTTAATCACTGGAGCAGTCTTATAGCGATCAGACTTGCTTTTTCTGACCAAGGTTCTGTCTTCTCTCCTCGTTGTCTTTCTCTTTTGTCCAATTAAATAAGTTGTATTTGAGCAGTTCTTTTTGACTGTCAGTGTACAAGATAAAAGTACTGCTATATTATATATTACATGATTAATAACTTAAACTTGATAAAATTGTTTCAGTGTTCATGTTCTCTCTTAATTTCTTTTTAAAATCATCTATTGTTAAGAGGGTATTTTTAAGATCTATTGGCAGAGCGTTCCAGACCTTGGCAGCTTTAAAACTAAAACTGCGCTTCATTGCATTTGTCCTGGGCTTTGACAACATCAGCATATTGTTGTTACTTCGAAGATTATACATTTCATTTTCAGAAATTTTGAATGATTCAGTTAAGATCTTAGGAGCATTCTTTTGTAGTATCTTGTGAGTCTTGTTATAATTCTTGTATTCACAATCACTTTATCTATTGCTCGACCGCCTGGGGTAATTGCTCTCATACTCTCCTATTACGACTACTTCGTTTACAGAAACGTGCTGCTCGTATAATATTATCTGCTGACTTTTTACAACCTTCTATAAGTCTCTTTTCTAAACTCAAATGGATTATAATCCCTGACCTGGGAAAATGCAGTAAGATTTTGTTGCTCTTTAACGTCTTAATTAATTCTAATGCTCCTCTTTGTTTTAAGCACAGGTTCAAGTTTTTGTCAGACTCTTTTTCTGCGGGCAGATGCCGCACCAGAGCAAGTTTTCTTGACCTATGTGTACCTTTTCCACGTACTAATTCTGGCAAGCGTACATTCGCCTATAGTGCTGCAATTCTTTTTAATGACTTGAACGTGGATTTTAAGCAGCTCGTTTCTAACTTTATCTCAACCTCTTTGTCCCTTATAAACTTAAAAACATTTTTATTTTACAACTTAATTCTTGAGGAATTAATATGCTATGATTGTCGTTTTCAACTTTGTTGTAACTGTATTTCTAACTAGTAATTTATCTTTATTAGTTATAGTATTTCATATATGTTAAAAGATGTCTGCATGTTCTAGTTTATTAGTATTTTTGTCATTGTATACAATTATTTATTTTTGTTAATTAGTTAGTATTTATAGAAGGCCGTATGTTAGAAAACTGTAACTCGTTAATACGTTTTAGCCTTCTTTAAATAAACTTTATTGTATTATTGTAACACTAGTAGTTGTTAAATAAATGATTTAATTCAATACAAATAATCAAACATAAACCTCGGTGTCTGTCACTGTCAGCTAGTCAACGAGTCATTAAAGGCAAGAGACTAAGACTACGTATGATCAACTATAAAGTCAAAATTCAACTCCAAATTTCTCAGATGCCCGTTCACTTTTCATTCCCATCATGGTTCGTTAGTGCATGGTTTTCAACCTCGCGTACCTAGGGATCGGTCGGTCAATTGTATAATCTTATTCGCCAGTTTTAAAACTAATTTCTACTAGAGTATAATTTATTCATCGAAATCCATATGTTAAGGGAGCAAGCTACCTTAAATTTTATGTTCGCGAACCCATGATGTAATAATGGGTCTATCTTATTATGGTTAAAGTGCCCATGACCCCAAATACGATATTACTGATATATATATTCTACATGAAGTGAAAAGTCGAATGCCAAAATATTTTATGATTTGAGCTTTGCGTTGATGTGCTATAAAGGTTTGTTTCAATTGAAATTCTAATGATGTGACGTCATTTACGGCATTTGGCTTTCTTTTCTGCTTTCCGTGTGATTGACTGGTTGAGGATTTGAGTGAAAAAGTTGATAAAATCTTTACTATAGTGGTCAAGTACATCATCAACGTTTGAGTTAGATTAATTTGCTTTAACAGTAGAATATTGTATCCGAAATGATGCCGTAAATGACGTCACACTCATTAGCATTTCTGACAAATAAACCTTTATAAAACATCAATGCAAAGCTCAAATCATAAAATATTTTGGTATTCAACTATTTACTTCATGTAGAATCTATATTACTAATATCGTATTTGGGGTCATGGGCACTTTAAATGTATATGCAGCATGCTATATATCATAGACCTCTTTCATAATGGCTGCCATTTTAAATATTCTTTTATGTGGATATAAATTAGCCTTTACAACCTCGTTAGGAAGCAAAGATACTTTTGAATTGCTGACACACAAATGAGGCCACAAAGGCTAATTTATATGCAGATAAAGGAATATTTAAATTGGCCACTATTATGAAAGATGTCTATTTTAAAGCTTATAACATGCTCTAAACAAATAGCATGAGCTTTTTCGCTACTTTTACATCCAAGTTTCGCGAACAGCGTTTCTTCTCTCGATGTGACGTGGCGCGCTATATACAGCAATGAACAACAAAATACGGTGCGGAGTTGCTGGCTCTGTACTGCCTAGCTGTGTCGACATCACAGAACTTATTCCTGAAAAGTATCTAGTTGTTATTAAAAGACGTATACGAACTGAATACCAACTATAGTAATACAAATAGAAGAAAGGTCTTCCAAAACCAGCCATTTTTAGACAGATAAGCCATCTTTAGGTCTTTGCATAAAGAAAGAGGCGGGAGTTTTTATAGAAGCTGATAAATTAGATCATTATTATTCGTTAATGTGCAATATAGCAAGTACACGCGTGACGTTAGAGAATAAGTGCACAGTGGAACCCCGTTAATACGGTCACCAACGCGCCATAACAAACTTAACTAAATAATAACTGAACATAAATAAACATAACTGAATTTCACAAGCAAAAACCGACTGCTATATGCATAACAAAGACAGGCAGTAAAGCAGACGTTGAAGTTGTGGGAAAAGCTGTAAACCGAGGTGGCGGATATGGCATGGAAGTTCCCTGCGTTTACAGATTTTCGGGACAGGAAAGATACATCAAACTGCTAAAGAACATTTTGGACAATGAAAATAATCTTTCTGTAAGAGATGAAACAAGAAAAAGACACACAAAGCAAGAAGGAAATAGTAAGAAGAAAAGTAAACCAGGTTGAAAACTCTGCTGCTTATCTGAAACTTTATAACATGACATATCACAGACTCTTTCAGTTAAACTTAAGTCTCGAGGTGTAAGTCACTTGTCTGTCCTTTCGATTTTGGAATGCGTGTTCGCCGTTCGGTTGGAGTGGCCGTATAAACGGGGTGATGGTTAACGTTGGGATTTTACCATGTGGCCGTTGGCCGTATTAACGGGGTATTTTTATAAGGAAATGTATTGGCGTTTTGCCGGGCCAAAAAAAGTGGCCGTAATAACGAGGTGACCGTATTAACGAGGTGGCCTATACAAGGTGGGGTTCGACTGTAATAGTTGTCACGAAAAAAAGTGAGCTTTTGCATAAAAAAGTGCTGCGTAGACAGTGTTTTGGATATACAATAGCAAAGTGAAAAGGTGGTAAACTATCAAGATTTTTAGTGACGAAATACTGACGTTTCGAACGGAGCACTTCATCAGAGTAAAACGAGATGAAATAAAATAAAAATAGGGCTTATATATATGCCAAAAGGGTGTCACAAGTAGAAAGTAGCGAATCAAATGCACGGGAGATAAACAAACTAATAATTAATGAAATGCAAAAAGTTAAATCCTTTGCTATTTTTACAAACAGATTGAGGGGGAGGGAGAAATGACAGGTCCAATATTCAAGGGGATTATGCGATAGAAAGTGGTATAACAAAAACTTGAAAAGAAATGAAAGTGCATGAGATAATAATAAACTAGGAGTTCTTATCAGAAGTGAAATGCTGCCTCTGAACTGACGCAGGAGCAGTGGTACGAGGTTGGAGCAATGTTCAGGATCAGGCAATGCCAGCAGAATGTTCCTAGATCAGAAATTTTCTATAGCATTTTGAGGATCAAATGTAGAATCTACACCACATAAAATAACATATGGTAATCATATGGCGCGTGTCACTCGGAGTGCACCTAATATCATTATCCTCCCACAAAAAAAATAAAAAAATAAATAAATTGATTGATTGATTTGTTATTTTGAAGATGATTTTTTCTCTTGCTAAATTTGCGAATTTGGAGATTCTGCGAAAGTTTAATGAAAACTGTACCTTTAATTGAGCAGTGCAACGAACCCCAGACCAACTTTTGTTTTGGACGATGAAATTCCAATTCCAACAAGAGTTTCTCAAAACAAATGAAATAATCATCGTCTACCCGGAGAAGATATTGAAACTCATATACCGATCGCTTGCCCACTGAGCCATCCAAAGATATCTTCGAGCGAAGTTAGCACCACTGGGTGATTGGGCTAAGAGGAGATCGCCATAGAAGCGACTTTCGATTTCAAGTTTTGTTTTCACTAGACGTTCCAACTGTCTTCCTTTTGTGTCTTGTCCATCCGATATAAACCAACAAACAACTTTTTCGCTACTTTTACATTTTCTCATCCAAGTTTCGCGAACCGCGTTTCTTCTCTCGATGTGACGTGGCGCGCTATATACAGCAATGAACAACAAAATACGGTGGGGAGTTGTTGGCTCTGTACTCTGCCTAGCTGTGTCGACATCACAGAACTTATTCCTGAAAAGTATCTAGTTGTTATTAAAAGACGTACGAACTGAATACCAACTAGTAATACAAGCAGAAGAAAGATCTTCCAAAACCAGCCATTTTTAGACAGATAAGCCATCTTTAGGTCTTTGCATAAAGAAGAGGCGGGAGTTTTTATAGAAGCTGATATATTAGATCATTATTATTCGTTGATGTGCAATATAGAAAGTATACACGCGTGACGTTAGAGAATATGTGTACAGTGGAACCCCGTTAATATACGGTCACTAACGCGCCAAACAAACTTAACTAAATAATAACTGAACATAAATAAACATAACTGAATTTCACAAGCAAAAACCGATTGCTATATGCATAACAAAGACAGGCAGTAAAGCAGACGTTGAAGTTGTGGGAAAAGCTGTAAATCGAGGTGGCGGATATGGCATGGAAGTTCCCTGCGTTTACAGATTTTCGGGACAGGAAAGATACATCAAACTGCTAAAGAACATTTTGGACAATGAAAATAATCTTTCTGTATAAGAGATGAAACAAGAAAAAGACACACAAAGCAAGAAGGAAATAGTAAGAAGAAAAGTAAACCATGTTGAAAACTCTGCTGCTTATCTGAAACTTTATAACATGACATATCACACACTCTTTCAGTTAAACTAAAGTCTCGAGGTGTAAGTCTTTTGTCTCAATATATATTACCGTTTGTCACTTGTCTGTCCTTTCGATTTTGGAATGCGTGTTTGGTAAGAGTGGCCGTATAAACGGGGTGATTGTTAACGTTGGGATTTTACAATGTGGCCGTTGGCCGTATTAACGGGGTGACCGTATTAACGGGGTATTTTTATAAGGAAATGTATTGCCGTTTTGCCGGGCCAAAAAAAGTGGCCGTAATAACGAGGTGACCGTATTAACGAGGTGGCCTATACAAGGTGGGGTTCCACTTTTTGCATAAAAAAGTGCTGCGTAGACAATGTTTTGGATATATAGCAAAGTGAAAAGGTGGTAAACTGCCAAGATTTTTAGTGACGAAATAATGACGTTTCGAACGGAGCCCTTCGTCAGAGTAAGACGAGATGAAATAAAATAAAAATAGGGCTTATATTTACGGGGAGGGAGAAATGACAGGTCCAATATTCAAGGGGATTATGCGATAGAAAGTGGTATAACAAAAACTTGAAAAGGAATGAAAGTGCATAGGATAATAATAAACTAGGAGTTCTTATCAGAATTGAAATGCTGCCTCTGAACTGACGCAGGAGCAGTGGTACGAGGTTGGAGCAATGTTCTGGAGCAGGCAATGCCAGCAGAATGGGGGAAGGCTAAAAGGGATGACTCAAAAGGACCTTTCTGTTTTTTTCTGTTTTTTATTTTTCGTTAGGTTATGGATAGCTACGGTTAGTGCTAGGTTTAAGGTTAGCATCAAGGTTAGGATCAAGGTTAGGGTTAGGGTTAGGATTGAGATTAGGGTTAGGATTAGTAGTTCTAAAAAATGTGAAGGTCCTTTTGAGTCATCCCTTTTAGCCTTCACCAGCAGAATGATGCTAGATCAGAAATTTTCTATAGCATTTTGAGGATCAAATGTAGAATCTACACCACATAAAATAACATATGGTAATCATATGGTGCGTGTCACTCGGAGTGCACCTAATATCATTATCCTCCCACAAAAGAAAATAAAAAAATTGATTGATTTGTTATTTTGAAGATGATTTTTTCTCTTGCTAAATTTGCGAATTTGGAGATTCTACGAAAGTTTAATGAAAACTGTACCTTTAATTGAGCAATGCAGCCAGCCCCAGACCAACTTTTGTTTTGGACGATGAAATTCCAATTCCAACAACAGTTTCTCAAAACAAATGAAATAATCATCGTCGACCCGGAGAAGATATTGAAACTCATACCGATCGCTTGCCCACTGAGCCATCCAAAGGTATCTTCGAGCGAAGTTAGCACCACTGGGTGATTGGGCTAGGAGGAGATCGCCATAGAAGCGACTTTCGATTTCAAGTTTTGTTTTCACTAGACGTTCCAACTGTCTTCCTTTTGTGTCTTGTCCATCCGATATGAACCAACAAACGACTTTTTCGCTACTTTTACATTTTCTCATCCAAGTTTCGCGAACAGCGTTTCTTCTCTCGATGTGACGTGGCGCGCTATATACAGCAATGAACAACAAAATACGGTGCGGAGTTGCTGGCTCTGTACTGCCTAGCTGTGTCGACATCACAGAACTTATTCCTGATAAGTACCTAGCTGTTATTAAAAGACGTACGAACTGAATACCAACTAGTAATACAAATAGAAGAAAGGTCTTCCAAAACCAGCCATTTTTATACAGATAAACCATCTTTAAGTCTTTGCATAAAGAAGAGGCGGGAGTTTTTATAGGAGCTGATATATTACATTATTATTCGTTGATGTGCACTATAGCAAGTACACGCGTGACGTTAGAGAATAAGTGTAATAGTTGTCATGAAAAAAGTGAGCTTTTGCTTAAAAAAGTAGAGTGCTGCGTAGACAGTGTTTTTGATATATTGCAAAGTGAAAAGGTGGTAAACTGCCAAGATTTTTAGTGACGAAATACTGACGTTTCGAGCGGAGCCCTTCATCAGAGTAAGACGAGATGAAATAAAATAAATGTAGAAAGTAGCGAATCAAATGCACGGGAGAATGGGGAGAGAAAACAAACTAATAATTAATGAAATGCGAAAAGTTAAATCCTTTGCTATTTTTACAAACAGATTGAGGGGGGTGGAGAAATGACAGGTCCAATATTCTTGGGGATTATGCGATAGAAAGTGGTATAACAAAAACTTGAAAAGGAATGAAAGTGCATGAGATAATAATAAACTAAGAGTTCTTATCAGAAGTGAAATGCTGCCTCTGGACTGACGCAGGAGCAGTGGTACGAGGTTGGAGCAATGTTCAGGATCAGGCAATGCCAGCAGAATGATGCTAGATCAGAAATTTTCTATAGCATTTTGAGGATCAAATGTAGAATCTACACCACATAAAATAACATATGGTAATCATATGGCGCGTGTCACTCGGAGTGCACCTAATATCATTATCCGCCCACAAAAGAAAAAAAAAAAAATTGATTGATTTGTTATTTTGAAGATGATTTTTTCTAAATTTGCGAATTTGGAGATTCTACGAAAGTTTAATGAAAACTGTACCTTTAATTGAGCAATGCAGCCAGCCCCAGACCAACTTTTGTTTTGGACGATGAAATTCCAATTCCAACAACAGTTTCTCAAAACAAATGAAATAATCATCGTCGACCCGGAGAAGATATTGAAACTCATACCGATCGCTTGCCCACTGAGCCATCCAAAGGTATCTTCGAGCGAAGTTAGCACCACTGGGTGATTGGGCTAAGAGGAGATCGCCATAGAAGCGACTTTCGATTTCAAGTTTTGTTTTCAATAGACGTTCCAACTGTCTTCCTTTTGTGTCTTGTCCATCCGATATGAACCAACAAACGACTTTTTCGCTACTTTTACATTTTCTCATCCAAGTTTCGCGAACAGCGTTTCTTCTCTCGATGTGACGTGGCGCGCTATATACAGCAATGAACAACAAAATACGGTGCGGAGTTGTTGGCTCTGTACTGCCTAGCTGTGTCGACATCACAGAACTTATTCCTGATAAGTACCTAGCTGTTATTAAAAGACGTACGAACTGAATACCAACTAGTAATACAAATAGAAGAAAGGTCTTCCAAAACCAGCCATTTTTATACAGATAAACCATCTTTAAGTCTTTGCATAAAGAAGAGGCGGCAGTTTTTATACGAGCTGATATATTACATTATTATTCGTTGATGTGCACTATAGCAAGTACACGCGTGACGTTAGAGAATAAGTGTAATAGTTGTCATGAAAAAAGTGAGCTTTTGCTTAGAAAAGTAGAGTGCTGCGTAGACAGTGTTTTTGATATATTGCAAAGTGAAAAGGTGGTAAACTGCCAAGATTTTTAGTGTTTGGAGCGGAGCCCTTCATCAGAGTAAGACGAGATGAAATAAAATAAAAGTAGAAAGTAGTGAATCAAATGCACGGGAGAATGGGGAGATAAACAAACTAATAATTAATGAAATGCGAAAAGTTAAATCCTTTGCTATTTTTACAAACAGATTGGGGGGTGGAGAAATGACAGGTCCAATATTCAAGGGGATTATGCGATAGAAAGTGGTATAACAAAAACTTGAAAAGGAATGAAAGTGCATGCAGAGATAATAATAAACTAAGAGTTGTTATCAGAAGTGAAATGCTGCCTCTGAACTGACGCAGGAGCAGTGGTACGAGGTTGGAGCAATGTTCAGGATCAGGCAATACCAGCAGAATGATGCTAGATCAGAAATTTTCTATAGCATTTTGAGGATCAAATGTAGAATCTACACCACATAAAATAACATATGGTAATCATATGGCGCGTGTCACTCGGAGTAGCACCTGATATCATTATCCTCCCACAAAAAAAAAAAAAAAAAAATTGATAGATTGATTGATTTGTTATTTTGAAGATGATTTTTTCTCATACTAAATTTGCGAAGTTGGAGATTCTACGAAAGTTTAATGAAAACTGTACCTTTAATTGAGCAGTGCAGCCAGCCCCAGACCAACTTTTGTTTTGGACGATGAAATTCCAATTCCAACAGGAGTTTCTCAAAACAAATGAAATAATCATCGTCTACCCGGAGAAGATATTGAAACTCATACCGATCGCTTGTCCACTGAGCCATCCAAAGGTATCTTCGAGCGAAGTTAGCACCACAGGGTGATTGGGCTAAGAGGAGATCGCCATAGAAGCGACTTTCGATTTCAAGTTTTGTTTTCACTAGACGTTCCAACTGTCTTCCTTTTGTGTCTTGTCCATCCGATATGAACCAACAAACGACTTTTTCGCTACTTTTACATTTTCTCATCCAAGTTTCGCGAACAGCGTTTCTTTGTTACGAGGCGCGCTATATACAGCAATGAACAGCAAAATCCGGTGGGGAGTTGTTGGCTCTGTACTGCCTGGCTGTGTCGACATCACAGAACTTATTCCTGAGAAGTATCTAGTTGTTATTAAAAGACGTACGAACTGAATACCAACTAGTAATACAAACAGAAGAAAGGTCTTCCAAAACCAGCCATTTTTATACAGATAATCCATCTTTAAGTCTTTGCATAAAGAAGAGGCGGGAGTTTTTATAGAAGCTGATATATTAGATCATTATTATATTCGTTGATGCATGATAGCAAGTACACGCGTGACGTTAGAGTGTAATAGTTGTGACGTAAAAAAGTGAGCTTTTGCTTAAAAAAGTAGAGTGCTGCGTAGACAGTGTTTTTGATATATCGCAAAGTGAAAAGGTGGTAAACTGCCAATATTTTTAGTGACGAAACACCGACGTTTCGAGCGGAGCCCTTCATCAGAGTTAGACGAGATGAAATAAAAAAAAAATAGGGCGTATATATATGCCAAAAGGGTGGAAGAAGTAGAAAGTAGCGAATCAAATGCACGGGAGATAAACAAACTAATAATTAATGAAATGCGAAAAGTTAAATCCTTCGCTATTTTTACAAACAGATTGAGGGGAAGGGAGAAATGACAGGTCCAATATTCAAGGGGATTATGCGATAGAAAGTGGTATAACAAAAACTTGAAAAGGAATGAAAGTGCATGAGATAATAATAAACTAGGAGTTCTTATTAGAAGTGAAATGCTGCCTCTGAACTGACGCAGGAGCAGTGGTACGAGGTTGGAGCAATGTTCAGGATCAGGCAATGCCAGCAGAATGATGCTAGATCAGAAATTTTCTATAGCATTTTGAGGATCAAATGTAGATTCTACACCAGTCCTAGACTTGTAAACATGGCTATAGACTACCATTAATCTTTATAAACCTTTTATACTGCTGGAAGACCTCTGTTGCTTTTATAATATTAATTATTATAGCAATTGAAACACCAGGCGGGAACCGTAATTTAAAAATAAATATTAAAGCCCAGCAAATGACTTTTAGACAAGACATGACAGAAATTTATTAGCTAACGTTTCAGAGCGATTTAAATTATTTGATACAAGTAGGTATACATATATACACAGTTCATGAACTGTACATCACTGCACATCAAACGACTCCGAGTCAGTGAGATTTTAATTCGCCATGGTGATTATAAATTTATTTATTTATTAATATTACTTATTAATTAATTTATTATTTATTTATTACTATTATTTATTTATTATTTACTTTGGAGTCTGTTCTTAACTCAGAGCTGGTGAAGATCAGAGTGAATGGTGTTTACAGAATAAGATGTGTCACAATGCAGAGAAAACTACGTGTATGCTCGTCACCACAAAGAAAAAACGCAGTATGCTAATTAAGAATGAATTGGATGTTTATCTGGATGATACTCAGTTGGAATATGTGAAAAAATATCGAGAAAAAATATTGGATAAAAAATAGAGAAAAAAATAGAGAAAAAATATTGGGTCTTATGGTTCAGAATGATCTTATGTGATGGAGTATGTAGTAAAATTAAATGAAAACTTTATTTACTTCATCGCATAAAAGCCTTTCTACCTCATACAGCCAGGAAACTATTAGTCTGCGATAGCAGCCTACCTCTCGCCCGCACCCCCCCCCCCCCCCGGAAGCGCTGCTATCGCAGACTAGGAAACAATTTTTTAATAGTTTCATTTTACCTCACTTTGACTATTGATTCTGAGCTCGTTTTTAAAAATTATCGTCCTGTCAGTAACTTATCGTTTCTATCAAAACTCACAGAAAAAGCAGCATCTGGCCAGACTTATTCCTATTTGTCTACATGTGACCTCTACCCCTCCATGCAATCGGCCTATCGGCCACACTACAGCACAGAGACGGCTCTTCTACGGTTCAAACATGACATACTGCTAAATATGAACAGGCAACATGTTACCCTTTTGGTTCTACTGGACTTGAGTGCGGCATTCGATACGGTGGATCATAGAATTCTCTTACAAAGATTAAACTCGCAATTTGGTATTACTGGTGACGCTCTAGCTTGGTTTTCTTCCTATCTTTCAAATCGTTCTCAGCAAGTTTCCATAGGGAAAGTACTGTCAAATAATTTTAACACTGATTTTGTTGTTCCTCAAGGTTCTTGCGTTGGTCCTCTACTCTTTTCGTTATATTCAAGTCAACTGTTTAACATTATTCGGCCTCATCTTCCGACAGTACAGTGCTATGCCGATGACTCCCAGCTCTATCTTGCCTTCAAACCAAGTGATGACTGCAACGACCAGAATGCCGCAATATCATCTATTGAAGCTTGTATTGAAGACATCAGGAAATGGATGAAGTCAGACAAGTTGATGCTCAATGACAGTAAGACAGAGTTCATGATTATTGGTACCAACCAACAGCTGGCTAAAGTAAATATCCAACATATCTGTGTTGGATCTGCTGAAATTGAACCATCTGACCATGTTAGAAATCTTGGTGCTTGGTTTGACAGTAACCTGAAATATGAGGCATCACGTGTCCAAGATATGTAGTTCAGCATTTTATTATCTTCATAATATTCGACGAATTAGGAAATATTTAACAAAATCGATAACAGAAACGTTAGTTCATGCTCTTGTCTCTAGTCGAATGGACTATTGTAACAGTCTCTTATATGGAATGCCTACTTGTCTATTAAATAAGTTCCAACGAGTGCAAAATTCTGCAGTGAGGCTTATCACAGGCCAACCACGGTTTTGTGCCATTACTCCTATTTTATTCAATTTGCACTGGTTGCCAGTCAAGTACAGAATCCAATTCAAGATTATTATCATTGTTTTCAAGTCCATTCATGGTATTGCTCCTTCCTATCTACAAGATCTGGTGAAACGAAATAGCCATTCAAGATATTCTCTAAGGTCAAATGATGAACTGTTACTTGCAAAACCTCGTTTTAAGTCTTTTTCTACCATGGGTGATCGTTCGTTCTGTGTTGCAGCACCGACCTTATGGAACGCTTTGCCAAAACAATTAAGGCACATTAAGAATTTTGTAGCTTGTAAAAAACACTTGAAAACTTATTTATTTAAAATTGCATTTTACTAACATTATTTTATAGTATTTATTGTAATAATATACTGTTATTTTATTGTATATATCTTATCTTTTTATTCAAAAAATTTAGCCATTGTAAATTAAATGTAATTAGTTGAGCGCATGTGGACATATTCACATGCAACATGCGCTATAGAAATGTAATGTATTATTATTATAATATTGCTTATCAATCTGGGGAAGCTGTGGTGTAAAATATATGAAGCACCTGGATCGACTTTTTAAGAAATCTGAGATTAATCTTAAATACTGACCATTTACATCTGAAGAAGACATGTATCGTGAACTACGATGGTTTCCAATATCATGTCGCTACAAATTAGAGATGGTTACTTTAGTGTATAAATGTCATAATGACCTAACTCCAAGCTATATTAGTAGCTTGTTGACTTACTATGAACCTAAAACTTGTATGTCCTTGCGTTCAGTGGAAGCAAAACATCTAGAAGTTCCTTTCGCTAGATCTAGTATACACAAACGTGCTTTTAGTATTAATGGTCCAAAGTTATTTAATGAACTTCCTCTGTACATTCGTGAATCTAAATCTTTTGCATGTTTTAAATCAGCTTCTTATAGTTATTTTTATCATTCTTATCTTAGTACGATTTCATAATTATTTATTTACACCTATATAATGTTTACTATTTATATAGCGCAAATTAGCATGTGTATATGATCAAATGCGCTTTACAACATCGACAATTTATTCTATTACATTCAGTACCTAGTACCCAGTACCCCCAATCAATTAACCTTAGCTATTTATTTTTACAGTTTTTATCATCATTAGTTTTCCTAACTATTTATCCTAACCCGCCCTGTCAACTTCCCTGTGGGAGGAAACCGGAGAAAACCCACGACTTTCGGCAGAGTGTTGACCAAATCTTTCCACGTGCGATCAAATGTCCGAACACAGGATTCGAACTCTTGACCTCAGAGGTGGGAGCCAGTGGCCCTGACCACAAGACCACCGAAGCCCTATATATATAATAATTATATAACAATTGTTTGTATGTATTGTCCATTTGTCCTCGACCCTCACGTAAAGAGGATTTGTTAAAGAACCTAAATTCTATACATAGTATTACATATACTATTACTTAAAATTACTATGAATACTATGACTTAAGATTACTACCTTCTACATCTAATTACTTACACTGGCAGTCAAAAAGAACTCGTAATGCAGTTGACAATAACATGCCGAAACTGCAAAAATATACAGCATAAAAGTTTTAATATTTTGTAGGCCATCCTCTGGCCATGATGACAGCTGCACACCTGCGAGACATGCGGACAATTAAAGTGCCCCTAACCTCAAAATTTTTTATTGTCTTATTTGGAAGAACTTTTAAAATGATAAAGTAACTTCTTTTGAGGATTTTCACTTTTTCGCTTTCTTTTTGAGATATATCAGTTTGTTTGATATGCAAATATCTGGAATTTCGTCAACATACATAATGAGTTATCAGAGAATGTTATATATATTTGCGTTCATGAAATAAAAACACTAAAGTGTGAATAACACGTGTGTGCGTTTCTCCCACAACACCAAACTTCTTGATTTTAAAGGATTTCGTTTGAGAATGAAAGAGATATACACATTTCTCCAATAAGTCATTATGCATGTGTGACGAAATTCCAGACATTTGCATATCAAACAAACTGATATATCTCAAAAAGAAAGCAAAGAAACGAAAATCTTCAAAATAAGTTACTGTATCATTTTAAAAGTTCTTCCAAACAAGACAATAAAACATTTTGAAGTTATGGGCACTTTAAATTATTTAATCTATCCGATGCGAAACATTATGGCAGTCCACAGTTCTTTAACACTTGTTGGATTTTGTTCCTGGACCACTGTCTTAATCTGGTCCCAAAGATACTTGATTAATGTGAAATCAGGTGACTGTGCAGGCTAATACATGACTGTGATTTGCTCGTCATTAAACCATTCCCTAACTAGCCTGCACGTGTGACATGTGCCGTTATCCTGCTGAAATATCCAGCCACTGGTGATTGACAGCAAGTGAGTGATTTGGAATATGGGAGAAGTGCATTTTCGAGAATAATGATGTAACCTTCTCCATTCAGCCTTCCCTCTAACTTGGTGAGAAAGCCAACACCTTTTGCATTAATGTATCCCAACAACCATGATCCCACCACCTCCATGTTTCACTGTTAGTTGGATGCAATCTTCGATAAATTCCTCCCCTACCATCATCCTGACATAGACTCTGACATCACTCCTATGTAAAAGAAACCTAGACGTATCGCTAAAAATTACTTGGGATCATTCTTCAGCTGTTCAATGCTTGTGGGTTCGTGCAAACTGCAGACGAGCCTTTTGTGTCGCGATGTTAGGCGTGGCTTCTTTCTTGGTTTGCGGTCAATGAGTCTAGCCTCTCTTAGCCTCCGTTGGGAGTGGCGGAAGTAGACACACTCACACCATGCTCAAGCTGCATCTCTGCCTTAATCTCTGGAGCAGTCTTATAGCGATCAACATTGCTTTTTAGACCATGGTTCTGTCTTCTCTCCTCGTCGTCTTTCTCTTTTGTCCAATTAAATAAGTTGTATTTGAGCAGTTCTTTTTGACTGTCAGTGTACAAGATAAAAGCACTGCTATATTATATATTACATGATTAATAACTTAAACTTGATAAAATTGTTGCAGTGTTCATGTTCTCTCTTAATTTCTTTTTAAAATCATCTATTGTTAAGAGGGTATTTTGAAGATCTATTGGCAGTTCTATTGAGTGTTCCAGACCTTGGCAGCTTTATAACAAAAACTGCGCTTTATTGCATTTGTCCTGGGCTTTGACAACATCAGCATATTGTTGTTACTTCGAAGATTATACATTTCATTTTCAGAAATTTTGAATAATTCAGTTCATCTTGTGAGTCTTGTTATAATTCTTGTATTCACAATCACTTTATCTATTGCTCGACCGCCTGGGGTAATTATCTGCTGACTTTTTACAACCTTCTATAAGTCTCTTTTCTAAACTCAAATGGATTATAATCCCTGACCTGATAAAATGCAGGAAGATTTTGTTGCTCTTTAACGTCTTAATTAATTCTGATGCTCCTCTTTGTTTTAAGCACAGGTTCAAGTTTTTGCCAGACTCTTTTGCTGCGGGCAGATGCAGCACCAGAGCAAGTTTTCTTGACCTATGTGTACCTTTTCCACGTACTAATTCTGGCAAGCGTACATTCGCCTATGGTGCTGCAATTCTTTTTAATGATTTGAACGTGGATTTTAAGCAGCTCGTTTCTAACTTTATCTCAACCTCTTTGTCCCTTAGGCAAAATTCTTTCAAGTATAAACTTAAAAACATTTTTATTTTACAACTTAATTCTTGAGGAATTAATATGCTATGATTGTCGTTTTCAACTTAATGGCACGAGAGATGCGTGTAAAACACGAGGCGATAGCCGAGTGTTTTACTAGCTTCTCGAGTGCCATTATAACTCGATAATCACACAAGACAAAGTTTTTTATTTCTTTTATAAAAGAACGGCCATTAAATTAACAATAAAGCCATGAAAAATGTAGATTTACCTGTTATAAATGACGTTACTATGTGCGTTGCTAGGAAGCCAATGATGAAAACACGTTGGCGATTTTAGCGATGAAAATGCACTCTACGTTGTAGTTAAAACATTCTGTTGTGTTAGTACCTTGATTAGCTTTGTATGCAGCTATTCTTCGACTTTCTTTTGTAATTTAAACTACTTAAAATCCGCCAAAAACGACAAAATCTACGCGAGGAATCACGTCAACTTATGCTTTATTGAGTTATAATGCACGGTTTTTGAGCTCAGTAACCAATCAGATAGCGTGTACTCGCTCATTTACTTCCGGTTATTTTATAATATGTTTTAACTTTCTTCAAATAAACTTTATTGTATTATTGTAACACTAGTAGTTGTTAAATAAATTATTTAATTCAATATAAATAATCAAACATAAACCTCGGTGTCCGTCACTGTCAGCTAGTCAACGAGTCATTAAAGGCAAGAGACTAAGACTATACGTATGATCAACTATCAAGTCAAAATTCAACTCCAAATTAGTCAGATGCCCGTTCACTTTTCATTCCCATCATGGTTCGTTAGTGCATGGTTCTCAACCTCGCGTACCTAGGGATCGGTCGGTCAATTCTATAATCTTATTCGCCAGTTTTAAAACTAATTTCTACTAGAGTATAATTTATTCATCGAAATCCATATGTTAAGGGCGCAAGCTACCTTAAATTTTATGTTCGCGAACCCATGATGTAATATTATGGTTAAAGTGCCCATGACCCCAAATACGATATTACTGATATATATTCTACATGAAGTGAAAAGTCGAATGCCAAAATATTTTATGATTTGAGCTTTGCGTTGATGTGCTATAAAGGTTTGTTTCAACTGAAATTCTAATGATGTGACGTCATTTACGGCATTTGGCTTTCTTTTCTGCTTTCCGTGATTGAGTGGTTGACGATTTGAGTGAAAAAGTTGATAAAATCTTTACTATAGTGGTCAAGTACATCATCAACGTTTGAGTTAGATTAATTTGCTTTAACAGTAGAATATTGTATCCGAAATGATGCCGTAAATGACGTCACACTCATTAGCATTTCAGACAAACAAACCTTTATAAAACATCAACACAAAGCTCAAATCATAAAACATTTTGACATTTAACCATTTACTTCATGTAGAATCTATATTACTAATATCGTATTTGGGGTCATGGGCACTTTAAATGTATATGCAGCATGCTATATATCATAGACCTCTTTCATAATGGCTGCCATTTTAAATATTATTTTATGTGCATATAAATTAGCCTTTACAACCTCGTTGGGAAGCAAAGATTCTTTTGAATTGCTGACACACAAACCACGCCATAAAGACTAATTTAGATCCAGATAAAGGAATATTTAAATTAGCCACCATTATGAAAGATGTCTATTTTAAAGCTTATAACATGCTCTAAACAAATAGAATGAGCTTTTTCGCTACTTTTGCATTTTCTCATCCAAGTTTCGCGAACAGCGTTTCTTCTCTCGATGTGACGTGGCGCGCTATACACAGCAATGAACAACAAAATACGGTGGGGAGTTGTTGGCTCTGTACTGCCTAGCTGTGTCGACATCACAGACAGAGGCGGACTGGCCCACCTGGAAACCGGGAAATTTCCCGGTGCGCCCCTCGGTTTTGCCGTTTTGCGCCCTCGCGAAGACAATTAGTCAAGCGCCCCTTTCATCCAATTTCCCGGTAACTTTCCTGCTACCAGTCCACCCCTGATCACAGAACTTATTCCTGAAAAGTATCTAGTTGTTATTAAAAGACGTACGAACTGATACCAACTAGTAATACAAATAGAAGAAAGGTCTTCCAAAACCAGCCATTTTTATACAGATAAACCATCTTTAAGTCTTTGCATAAAGAAGAGGCGGGAGTTTTTATAGGAGCTGATATATTACATTATTCGTTGATGTGCACTATAGCAAGTACACGCGTGACGTTAGAGAATAAGTGTAATAGTTGTCATGAAAAAAGTGAGCTTTTGCTTAAAAAAGTAGAGTGCTGCGTAGACAGTGTTTTTGATATATTGCAAAGTGAAAAGGTGGTAAACTGCCAAGATTTTTAGTGACGAAATACTGACGTTTCGAGCGGAGCCCTTCATCAGAGTAAGACGAGATGAAATAAAATAAATGTAGAAAGTAGCGAATCAAATGCACGGGAGAATGGGGAAAACAAACTAATAATTAATGAAATGCGAAAAGTTAAATCCTTTGCTATTTTTACAAACAGCTTGAGGGGGGTGGAGAAATGACAGGTCCAATATTCAAGGGGATTATGCGATAGAAAGTGGTATAACAAAAACTTGAAAAGGAATGAAAGTGCATGCAGGGATAATAATAAACTAGGAGTTCTTATCAGAAGTGAAATGCTGCCTCTGAACTGACGCAGGAGCAGTGGTACGAGGTTGGAGCAGTGTTCAGGATCAGGCAATGCCAGCAGAATGATGCTAGATCAGAAATTTTCTATAGCATTTTGAGGATCAAATGTAGAATCTACACCACATAAAATAACATATGGTAATCATATGGCGCGTGTCACTCGGAGTAGCACCTGATATCATTATCCTCCCACAAAAAAAAAAATAAAAAAAATTGATTGATTGATTGATTTGTTATTTTGAAGATGATTTTTTCTCATACTAAATTTGCGAAGTTGGAGATTCTACGAAAGTTTAATGAAAACTGTACCTTTAATTGAGCAGTGCAGCCAGCCCCAAACCAACTTTTGTTTTGGACTATGAAATTCCAATTCCAACAGGAGTTTCTCAAAACAAATGAAATAATCATCGTCTACCCGGAGAAGATATTGAAACTCATACCGATCGCTTGCCCACTGAGCCATCCAAAGGTATCTTCGAGCGAAGTTAGCACCACTGGGTGATTGGGCTAAGAGAAGATCGCCATAGAAGCGACTTTCGATTTCAAGTTTTGTTTTCACTAGACGTTCCAACTGTCTTCCTTTTGTGTCTTGTCCATCCGATATGAACCAACAAACGACTTTTTCGCTACTTTTACATTTTCTCATCCAAGTTTCGCGAACAGCGTTTCTTTGGTCGATGTTACGAGGCGCGCTATATACAGCAATGAACAGCAAAATCCGGTGGGGAGTTGTTGGCTCTGTACTGCCTAGCTGTGTCGACATCACAGAACTTATTCCTGAGAAGTACCTAGTTGTTGTTAAAAGACGTACGAACTGAATACCAACTAGTAATACAAATAGAAGAAAGGTCTTCTTCCAAAACCAGCCATTTTTATACAGATAAGCCATCTTTAAGTCTTTGCATAAAGAAGAGCTAGCGGGAGTTTTTATAGGAGCTGATATATTACATTATTATTCGTTGATGCGCACTATAGCAAGTACACGCGTGACGTTAGAGAATAAGTGTAATAGTTGTCATGAAAAAGTGAGCTTTTGCTTAAAAAAGTAGAGTGCTGCGTAGACAGTGTTTTTGATATATCGCAAAGTGAAAAGGTGGTAAACTGCCAAGATTTTTAGTGACGAAATACTGACGTTTCGAGCGGAGCCCTTCATCAGAGTAAGACGAGATGAAATAAAATAAAAGTAGAAAGTAGCGAATCAAATGTACGGGAGAATGGGGAGATAAACAAACTAATAATTAATGAAATGCGAAAAGTTAAATCCTTTGCAAATTTTACAAACAGATTGAGGGAGGTGGAGAAATGACAGGTCCAATATTCAAGGGGATTATGCGATAGAAAGTGGTATAACAAAAACTTGAAAAGGAATGAAAGTGCATGCAGAGATAATAATAAACTAGGAGTTCTTATCAGAAGTGAAATGCTGCCTCTGAACTGACGCAGGAGCAGTGGTACGAGGTTGGAGCAGTGTTCAGGATCAGGCAATGCCAGCAGAATGTTCCTAGATCAGAAATTTTCTATAGCATTTTGAAGATCAAATGTAGAATCTACACCAGTCCTAGACTTGTAAACATGGCTATAGATTACCATTAGTGGTCCATTTCTATTTAATATCTTTCTCAACGACCTCGATATAAAAAATTATATGGATACAGCACTTTATAAATACGCAGACGATTCGACTATTATTGTTCCCGTTTGGAAAAAATATCGCGATAATTCGGAAGATTTGGTAAACCAGTTTTTAAATTGGTCAGAGGGGAATTCTATGTCATGCAACCCGAGTAAATGCAAGGAGATAGTTTTCTGTAAAAGGGGGCAGTTACCTCCTTTTTCACCAGTTTCTGGTATTTCGCAATGTACAGACCTCAAGATACTTGGGGTTACATTTCAGTCGAATAGTAGATTTGATTTACATGTAAAAAATAAGCTAATTAAGGCTAACAAATGTTTGTATATTTTAAGATCCCTTCGAAAGGAAGGTTATAATCAATCAGAGATTAATCATCTTTTCTATAGTATAGTATTACCTAACATTTGCTATGGTTTATTTGCATATGGTGCAGTGGAACCTGAACTTACTACAGTTCAGTGTTTTTTGGATCGATGCTATAAGCCTAGATATGTTAGTGAACCCATTGACGTCCATCTATTACTGGAAAAGCAAGATAAGAAGATTTTTAAAAAGTGTCTAGATTAAGTTGCCATGCTTTAAAATCCTTTCTACCTCAGACGAAAGAAACAGTTGATCACTTAAGAAAAAAGTCAAGTCTTCGACCAAAAATCAACACAGACCGGTACAAAAAATCGTACATTAACCGCCTGATATATAAATATGATCTGGCAATTTAATAGCTTTAATAGTATTTACTAGATTTTTGACTTTTTTTATTTAGGATTTGTAAGATAGGATATGTATTTTATCTTGTTTAATAAAGACTTTTATTATTATTAATCTTTATAAACCTTTTATACTGCTGAAAGACCTCTGTTGCTTTTATAATATTAATTATTATAGCAAATAAATTAATTTAGAAATAAAGATAAATTAATTAAATTAATTAATTAATTATTATTAATTAATTATTATTTTTTATTATTATTATTAATTTATTAATTAATTAATTAATTTTAAATTAATTTAAAAATAAAGATTAAAGCCCAGCAAATGACTTTTAGACAAGACATGACAGAAATTTATTAGCTAACGTTTCAGAGCGATTTAAATTATTTGATACAAGTAGGTATACATATATACACAGTTCATGAACTGTACATCACTGCACATCAAACGACTCCGAGTCAGTGAGACTTTAATTCGCCGTGGTGATTATAAATTTATTTATTTTTTAATATTACTTATTAATTAATTATTTATTTATTACTATTATTTATTTATTATTTACTTTGGAGTCTGTTCTTAACTCAGAGCTGGTGAAGATCAGTGAATGTTTACAGAATTAGACGTGTCACAATGCAGTGAAAACTACGTGTATGCTCGCCACCACAAAGAAAAAACGCAGTATGCTAATTAAGAATGAATTGGATGTTTATCTGGATGATACTCAGTTGGAAAATGTGAGCGGTGAAAAAATATTGGGTGTTATGGTTCAGAATGATCTTATGTGAAGCGAACATGTTCATGGAGTATGTAGTGAAATTAAATGTAAACTTTATTTACTTCATCGCATCAAAGTCTTCCTACCTTGTACAGCCAGGAAACTATTTCTTGATAGTTTCATTTTATCTCACTTTGACTATTGCTTATCAATCTGGGGAAGCTGTGGTGTAAAATATATGAAGCGCCTGGATCGAAGCGCATGAAGCGCCTGGCTCTATAAGAGCGGCTGCGAGGGAGACTACTCGATCGACTTTTTAAGAAATCTTTTAAGAAAGAGATTAATCTTAAATACTGACCCATTTACATCTGAAGTCGAAGAAGACATGTATCGTGAACTACGATGGTTTCCAATATCATATCGCTACAAATTAAAGATGGTTACTTTAGTGTATAAAGGTCTTAATGACCTACCTCCAAGCTATATTAGGAGCTTGTTGACTTACTATGAACCTAAAACTTGTATGTCCTTGCGTTCAGTGGAAGCAAAACATTTAGAAGTTCCTTTCGCTAGATCTAGTGTACACGTGAGTAGTATAGTAACTAGGGCTGCGAGCCCAATCGACTTCAAACGTGAATATAAACACCAAAACATCATCAAATTTTGCCAAGTCACGACTCAACAAATTTGATGATGTTTTGGTGTTTATATTCACGTTTGAAGTCGAATAAGCTCGCAGCCCTACTTACTATACTACTACAGCGATCGTTAGTCAATCTAGACACCCTTCGCATGTTTTCTACTAAATTGATGTCAAACACATGCGAGATTAGCGAAACAATACCAAATTTATACTAAATAGCGACTCTCGCTAAATTTGACACCATTTCAGCCATATTTAAAAAAATAGAGAGCGTCGTTTCAAAATTCTCACAAAATTCTCACAAATTACATTTAGGAAAAAATAGAAAGTGTCATTTCAACATTTTCGCGTGTTAAAAAAATAAAATGTGGTACGAGCCCACTCTCACATATTAAAAAATAGAGAGTGTCGTTTCAACCGACGCGTTCTGCTGTTGTCTCAATTCACGCGCGAAAAAAAACCACTAGATTTTGATTCTAGTGGTGATGTTTTATCCAAATGGATAGCGAAATGACGCTCTTTTGATTGGCTAACAACATTGACTAACAAATAGCCAGTTGTTTTGCAAATTAGTCCGTTTGCTCACTACTCTCAGTGGTGTCTCTCACTACAATGTTTTTGTGACCATATGCGTAGGAGTCAATACCATTTTCTAAAAGGTATCGTTTATCGTCGAAGCAGGATAGCGATACTTTATTAATTTCGTAGCTACCGAGCTGATGTTTGACACTTCTAATGGTCTTCATTGTGTGTCGCAATTGTTTCTGCTCTAGTAGCACGCTTTTGTAATCTTCGTGTCTGATTACCTTTTTAATTATGTTCTTTCTAATACCTTTAGCGGTTTTCCCACCACCTCCACCCTCTTTCAAATAGCTGTACATTTTACTACGCAACCCAACGAACTCAATAATTAACGTCCCAGCGCACTCGTCCTTCATCTTCCCAATAACTTTCTTATTCTCTCTAAAAAAGAATGGGCTGTCTGCAGGGTAGTCGCTATTGTCAAACTTTTCGCACTCCATCATAAAGTCGGAATAAACGTCATCGGTTTTGATTGAGTACAGCAGACTGTCAGTGTCGGTGAAGTGTAACCTGCAGGTGTCGCTAGAGTACTTTTTCATAATATAATTGTAGTGAAAATTGTACATCAGCGTTTTGCTCAAGTCTAGTATGCACATACCCACATATGCGGGCCTATTTAGTGTCAGCGTTTCTTTAACCTTATGGACGGCGACTAAGTTCTCGCTAAATATCTTGCAAGACACAAACGTTGGCTTTGAGACAAGCTTCTCTAATTTCTTCGCAGTGGTCACTAATCTTACGTCCACACGCTTCCTCAAGTTTTCCATCGTTTTTCCGAACACACTGTTGTTCATCAACTTGAAGAAGTCCTTCTCAAAAGCGTTCTTAGCAGCAGTTCTTTTGACTGTGTTAAAGTCGATGTACTTGCCTAACCACTTAGACTGGTCAAACTGCAGGACCCTGTGAATCTTATTGATTTTTAATCCAAGATCCATGTACAACTGCAGATTTCCGTAGTGACACAAGTACTTTTTTTTGTCCATCAAATTAGTCACCAGCTTCTTCACACCACCAACACTCACGTTAAACTTATTTTTGATTTTCGTGCAGTACTCCGACAACATGTCAACGGTTATCTCCATCTTCTCGGGGGCCAACGGGTAATCGTTGTGTAGGTCATGCAAATGGTCTGGGTACTCCAAGTCGACCTCGAGCAGTAAACCTTTTTTACTATTGTTGTGATACTCACGCAGATTAACCTTTTTTATTTCTCTCTCAGTCAACCACTTGAAGCCACCCGTAGGTAGACTTCGACTCATCGCCCATCCGTACAAATTGTTGGCATCAAGGTACATCAAATACTTCGACTCTTGCGCTTTATCGTACCCCTTCATATATTTATTATTCGCCACGCCATGTCTGTTGCATATGTAGCTCACACCACCACGCATACCTAATTCTACGAACTGGAACATGTCGATGTCGGACAATAACTCAAGCTCCACTCCAGTCATCTTCAGCATAGCGTCCCAAGCCAATCCGGGCGATGTAAAATAGTGACACGGGTCTAATTTATACTCGCGATGGCATGTCTCTCTAAAGTTCTCAAAAACGTCGGCAAGCAAGAGCACATCGCTTTTCAAATACAGGTCGTGATACCCACCCATACTTTCAACGTCGAAGTAGTCCCACACATCGATGGCGCGCTCGTGCATTTCTTCCGTGATATGCTCGTCATTCAGAATGCTGTAGAAGTCCTTTTTGGAGGGTAGCTCACGTTCATCGAATTTATCAAAGGAGTCCATATAATCATAGGGGTAGACTCCCTTTCTTGTCATGAGTGCCAACCCCTCATCACGAAACACTTCTGACGTGTATTTGAAAGCGTCCCTTGGTAGGTTCCTCACCAAGTTGTCTAGACCACTACCCATGAACTGAAAGCTGTCCAAGAATACCAAGTTTTTCCCAAGCATGAACGCCATGTACTTCTCCATGTTGTTCGGTATCACATTTATGTCTTGGCCAAACTTACCAATCTCCTGCATGATGAAATGGCTATCGTAGCCGCGCAAGTTATGAAAGATCACAGGGATTTTATCAGTCAACTTAAAGTTCACATTACACTGACGATGTGCAGACCCTCTGTACTTACCTGACACGTGACAGTGGTCTCTCACTCTAACGTCAGCGCCAGTGTACTCAACACTGCAAATATGGCAACTTTTAGCCTCGTCAAAGTTCTTCTTATCGTCGTCAGTCAACACCATTTCTTTGTTAAAGTGGCTCTCAGATGTCTTTTTACAATATTCGACAATTTCTAACATCTCCCCAATGAACTTGTTGACTGCGTTTTCACCGCGATACACTTTTACTGGCTTACTGTACTCATTGTCATAGCAACAAACTAATTTGTACCCATAGCCACAGTCAACATGCCTCTGATAAGCGTTTGTGTAGCTACACTCGCTTGACAGCTTTGTTGTGTGCACCTTCTGTGTGATAGCCTCAAAGTCTGCGTACACCACAAATGGTACATTTAGCTGTCTACTAAAATTCTCGTATTTCACTTTCATACCTTTTTGTGGCATTTTAATAGCTTGCTTCCCATTGATGACCAAACATACTTCCACATGACGTTCAAGCACGTCCTCTCGGGTAAAACACTGCAGGCAATACCTGCAAAAGTGCTTTCTCGCCTTATACTTTGTCTGACGGTACATGAATTTGTTAAAATCGCGAATGTACACATAATGCTTGTTGCCCACGTCATTAGTTATCAACAATAGGTCCATATGGTCAGGATACGCCTCCTTAGAAACGTATACAGGGAATGGCTGCAAATTTTCGTACCCAAAAACATTAATGCTAATATCGTTCGCCTTTTCGATCTTGTTGTAGTCTTTGACTGATACTGGGAAGTCAACTCCGTCATAATTCAGCTCACCGACATGCCTAGCGTACTTCGACGTTCTATCGGAGTGTTTTCCAACAGGAAACTTATGTGCGAGGTGGCACCATCTAAAACACTCGTTGTCATCGTCGTTATTTACGTTTACCAAGCCCTTCATACTGTTGCGCAGCTCCTTTGGCAACACGATGTAGCTACTCCCATGCAGAGGTTTGTAAATAGCGACATTGACGTAGTGTGCGTCTATTTTGTCGATAGTCCATCCAGACCCCTCAGATAGCCACCCAGCTATCCGCGTCAAAATCTGCTCCGACCCGCGATTGGCAACACCCTCGATGTCGTGGTCATTAATGACGACGAACGTTTCGCTGTTAAAGTAGGCAGTTTTGTACGTGGTCTTATCGAGTTCTAAAACTTTCTCAAAAGTGACCTTGACTGTCTCCACCACTTTCATTCCGTTGGTCTCACCTAGTTCACGTCTCAAAAGGTTAGTGACAGCGCTTCTACTACCATTTACCTGATTGATGTCTCTGTCATCAATTACCTCGACTCCATAAGACCTTGTGAACCCTCTCAGTGCTCGGTCCAACAGATGCGTTGGTGGTGTGAGGTCTTGGACTACAGGTTGTGTTTCTTGGTCTCCAAAAAAGCCGTGAACGTTGGTCGCTTCATCTGTTAGTGAATTGACAACGGCTGCGCTCGTCTTGTGCGCCCGTCTTTTTGTCACTGAATTTTTCACGGTCCGACTCATTGGCTTCTATATACACTACACTTGTTTTTTTTCCTAAACCACTCGTCGTAATAATTGTCACCACTTTCACACCATCCCAGCTTTGGGTACGCCACCCCAAACAAATTGTCGTCGAACAAGTCTTTCACCTTCCCGTCTTTGAGGTCTGACACCTTCTTGAGTGTCTTGACTTGTCTTCTATGACACAACCTAATGATGTAGTATCCATATCTGCTGACATTTCTACCCTTTATCAAATTGCATGAGTGCAGCACATTGACAACTTTCAGGAAGTCCTCTTTTATCAACTCAAGGTGCTCACCCTTCACAACGTTCCGTAGTCTCCTCCCCATCCACCAAGACCGTTTGTGAACGCTTTTTAGTCGCGTGAGTCTCATGTCACTGTAACTCTGAGTGTAACCCCATTCGGTGTCGCCACACTTTGGACACGCGTACCCACCGCAGTCAGTCACATGTTTCACAACGTCACAATCCGAGCAGTAGTAAATTCTGAAGGTGTCTCCACACCCAGTTTGCGTCTCACTCGCGATCTCGTCAATTGTCAAGCCATAACTCATCTTCCTCATAAGTTTGTCCATCGCTTATACTACTCCAACATTTTTTTACCGAACTAGTACCCGTACCGCTATTCCACTACCCAAACCTAGCGCGCTAACAAACAACAATTGGTATTCCTTCATTTCCGCACTCGGTTGGTAGTAATCCGCAATCTTCGGGAGGTTAGTGAACACTCGTCCACTGTACTGAATAGTCATTACGCTTCTAAGTTCTTCCAACGCATGGTTTGTGTCATTGATGTCAGCGTTAGCATCTGAGAGCATTTGCCGTAAACGCTGAATCTGATCTTTCTTAACGACCTCATTCTCATACCACACTTCTTTCGCGCTGGCTAACTGCTCCAACGCATGGTTATGCCTTTTCATCTCAGCTTCATAACCTGAGTGATTAAATTTCGAAAACATAAAGCCAGCGCCTGCGAAAGCCACTGCATTAAATATCCCTCCAACCACAACGCTCGCCATTAACTTACGTTGATTTGAATGGGTCTGTCGGTATCCACTTTTTCGATTGCATCCATTTTACTAACAGCGTTCCTACACCAACAGCCGCAGCAAGTTTCACTGTGCCTTTCACTGTCTCTGGTGTTCCCAATGGTTCTCCCAAAGCCTTTTTAGAGATCATACTCACTGCCACAGCACCAGTCGTAACAAGTAGCGCATCGTACAATTCGTTCATGAGTTCTTTTCGATCGATCGCGGACATATATACATTGTCGTGTGTTTTGTTCAAGAATCAAACGTGTCTAGCGCTGGACGACAAGTTCTACGATTTTCTGACGCGCTAACCACAGTGCTCACAGGTTCCATTTGTGTTTCTTTTTCACTGCTAATTGTGTACCACAATGAAGCGCCAGCGATGATTACACCAAGTGTTCCGACAACATATCCATAACCCCACTCACTACCCTGTTCTTCGTTGACTATCATTTCACGCATTTTCTTTTCTTTAGCAGCTTTCGATATCTCAGCCAACTTTTTACCAGCAGCGACGCGCTTTGGGTCCTTCACCTTAACACTTTTCACATCAGCCGTAATCTTCGCCTCAACAGCCGTCTGTGGGTCTTCAACCATCTAATACACTATCACGTGTTATCTTACTCACAGTCGACCTCACAGGTGTCTCACAGTTGACCTCACAGGTATCTCACAGTTCCAGACCAAACGCACTAAAAAATTGGGATTTTTTCTGAGAGTATAACATAATGACTCAAGCCAGAGAAATCAGCGAAGAAGATATTGCCAACATGTTGAGAACAGCCTTTATCAGTGTGTCCACCCTACAAGGCGCCTCTGGACCTATCGTCTTAAACGAGTACTTCTCAACATACACAATGTTCGACCCCGACCCTGAAGGACCACCAAAACGGCTTGGCTCTCAGATCCGCCATACGAGGTATCTTCTCGACGCTTGGATCGATCTTCGAGAAGACAGAGCCAACGAGCTCGCTGGTGTGTTAGCTGACATAATCCCTGTGTGGTGTTACTCACCATTCAAATACCTTATGTTAGCGAGTGGTGTCTACTTGAGCGACCCTAGTGAGTCCAACGCCACATTACTCGGTAATTTCCTCCAAGTGTTCTTAGCGACCCTTCTATGGAAACCATGCTCAACCAAAGCCAAAGCGTGGCTAGATCTCGCCGCGAACCGCGACGTTCACGTTTGCAAGGTGGGGTGTAATGAGATACTGGGTGCGGATGATATCAGGGACCACGTACTCTCGCCCGCCCACAGACACTTTGCGAGAGATGAAAGCGCGTACGCCTGTTACCCATGCGGTGTGGCTACCAATAGCCCAATGTGTCGCTCAAGACATGAGAGCTCGAAGACTCATCTCGAAAACTTGGAGCTTCAGCGGATATTTAACAACGAGCAACAGTTGCCGCAACAGGAGAGAGCATTTCTCTGGAGGTATAGTAATCATGAAGAAAGTCGGTAAACTAGAGATCGTGATTGGTCCCATGTTTGCAGGAAAAACAACAGAGACTCTCCGCAGGTTAGTCACGTTGAGTAAATCAGGGCTCAAAGTCCTCTACATGAACAACGCAGGTGACACCAGGCGAACTGACCACACGTTCTCCACACATCGTCAGACCATTGTTGTCGGATCAGACAGTTTACCTGCGAAGTTAATCACCAACCTTCCGAGTTCTTCCGAGATAGCTGACTATGACGTCATTGGCATTGATGAGGGCCATTGGTACTCTGATCTGTCAGTTACTCACGAATACGTTAAAGCTGGCGTTCACGTCATTATTTGTGGTCTCATAACAACGGAGCATTTAAAAAGACTTGGTGAGCTCGACACACTGTTCCCAATGGCAGACGACATCGCATTTCTAAAAGCGTATTGCGCCGTTTGTCGCGACACTTACGGAACGACTGTCGAAGCGCCATTCAATTGGAGATACAACCCAGGGCCATCATTCGTTGGTGGCGCTGAGCAATACCGCGCAGTGTGCAGACGTCATCATCCTTCCACACAAAATTAGGGGTGTTCTCGAATACCCCACTTTTTTAAATTTAGACATTGGTCACATGAAGCGTCCAATGTCTCCCGTAGAAACATTTTTTCACACAGTGGTCAGAAGGTTTGTGAAATAAAGAGAGAAAGTTTCGCAGACACCTTTCACCAAGTTAAAAAACGTCTTTAAAAAATGCTAGAGCAGTTGTCGCTTCAAACGTCGTCTCAACAACGAGAACGAGTGCTAATTCAACTCATTACTCACTGTCTAAAAAGTCTCTTTACAATAACGTCTCTCGTGGTTACTCAACGCTGATTTATTTTTAAATTTACGAAGGCAGTGAGAGCACTGAAACCCAACGTCAAAGAAATATTTTATCATCGTGGTAATAGCGTCGTCGTATGAGTCGCACAAGAGTGTTAGATAACCAGCGGATTTATATCTGAGCAACAGAGACTCCTGCTCTTTGGATGTCTTGCCTGTGCCACCTGGGTTCTTGAACTCAATCACGAGTCCGCTGTGCTGTCGGTTTGCATTGGCAATAATCAAGTCAGGTGTTCCACGTTGGTAGCCTTTTTTCCACGAATTTATTCTTTTACTCGAAGTGTCTTGATTTTCACCACAAGCAGCTATCAAAATAGCTTCTGGATAGTATTTCCTAAGAAAACCAACAACTTTCGTATGGAGATCGAACTCGGTGATCATTACGAATTGATTGTGTTTGAGACCAACGCTAGCTAAACTTTTTCTAACGCTTGGCAAGACTTCTGAGTGCACCCACCTTCCGAAGTGTTTCGCACGCTCCATTTTACTTGAGAACGTTAGTGAGTAGACACCAAGTTCGTTGATAAACGAGGCTTGTTCCATCTTCATTTTACAATCAGGTTCGACGTGGTCGTTGACTGCATCTTTTGGTCTAGCATAGCCTAGAGCGCTTGCGACTTCTTTCGCTTTGAACCATATTTCACCGTTGTGATTAACCGTCGTGATTTGGTGACCATCGAATAATTGCACTGAGTTGGTTGCCATTACTATAGCCCCGCAAAAAAAACTACTCGACATAGGTGTCAGGTTTTTTATAGATCTGGTTTGTTGTGTACCAATGCAGCAAATACGTTTTATTAGTCTTCAGTTTTCTACGTCGTCTGAAAAAGTTTCTAATGTTACGAGCCAGTTTTCTAAGCCAACCCATTACATAACTTAAGTCACGTCTCCTACCACTCCTACTTTGTCTGATTCTGGTAACGTAATAGGTTTGCCGTAAGTCTTTTTAGACCTCATACCAATCTCAGCGTGGAGCTCGAGAGTAACGTCACCGCGACCAAACGATCCACCAGCTTTGAACATGTGGTCAGTCGTCTTATTTATTTTATATATTTCATGAGGTCTCGAAATACACGCTCCCATTTACTTTACACCATATTCCTTCATCATTTCTCCACCCATGATTATGATGTCTCGGTTCGTCATGTAGCCACTCACAATTTTCACACCGTAGAATTCTATCAATGATGGGTATGCATAAGGTGCGAGTGGTATTCTTGGTCGATGTATTCCAAAAATTGTTCCATAGGGTGTGCCTATCTTTCCCATATTTGCTACGAAGTCTGAATCGGCTGACTTAACGTTGTTGACTCTGACGTGTGAATTGTCCATTTGCCAGTGTATTGATATCATATGCATTTTACTTATGTCAACGCCACTTGGAATAGTGCATATGCTCTCCATTGCTGGGATGCTACCACCATACGCGAGTCCATTAGTCACACCAGTCTTGTACCCTATGAACTTGTCCCAACTACCATCGTCGTTTGATATAATTGTCTCCCAATTTGACCCAGCGGTGCGAGTAGGTAACCTCACCACAACAAAAATAGAGAGATCACACCACTGCATACTGGGGCAATTAAAATGAAGACCTGACTCAAGTGGGATTGGTGTTAGCACAGGGGACAGAAAACTTTGGCTTACACTGCTGATGCCAATAATAGGACCATAAGCTAGGTTGTTTTGCACTAATTTGCTTGTTTCACCAATGGCTTTCACTTTGTTTGAACCATTGGTGTGAAATTCCACGTTTTTCAAGGCGTGTGTGCTAACGTTGAAGTCGAGCACAACATTGTAGGACTGACTCTTGAGGTAGCTTGATAGCAATTGCTCTAGAGTTCTTTTATTTGCAGCGTCTGAGTCATCGACTGGGTCTGCTACGTTTTTTATCGCTGAGCCTTGCATGTCTATTATTCCAGACATCCTTCCACCAGTCGCACTTAATTTAGGATCTTCGTCCAGATGCCTTTTCGTTCTCTTTAGTATTTTATCGTGAGGGTCGTCAGACTCATACCCGTAGTTTAGACTCATTACTACTTCAAGGTGTATTTGGTTAGCAGATAGCCAGATACCGCTGAGAACCCTAACACTATCGCCAGCGTTGTCGTGTCTGACTTACTTGTGGGAAGTGCTTCTCTCATGGGAAGTGGTGCCGCACTTTTTTGGTAGACTTTTTTAGCCACGAGATTACTTAACGCCGTCACATTTTCTTGGTGAGCTTTTTTCTTCACGGTTGTTGGCACTACTAATGAGTGAGTCACCACATTTTCTTGGTGGACTTTTTTAGCCGTAATTGTTGGTGTTGTTGCATTCAAGCTAGTGTTCACTCCAAATCTCATGGACTCTGTGGCAACCTTTAATAAGTTGTTGTACCCAGCGATTTTATTCTTGAGTATCACTAGGTTACTTGGCATCAACCATGTACTTGGTGACAATGCAAGATTTTGAACAACGTTGGTGTCTCTAATCGATTTATTCATGTTGAGAATCCATGTCGACACGTCATACTGTACAACACTGTCAGAAAACAACTTGCGGAATTCTTGTTGGGTCTCTAGACTTCCTGCAGAACCACCAACGACTGATACACGTGTCCTCGCTTGCGCACCAAGTGTGGAGTACACAAAGGACTCTATGCTTTGATTTAGATATTGCAGTCCAATGTTGGTGAAGCCGTCTGACAATCGCGCGACGTATCGTTTATAATCGTTCTGAACGTCGTTGAGTGTGTAGACTCTGGATTCGCCTAAAGTGCCATCGCTTAGGACTTTACTCTGGTAGTAATGCTTTTTGGGAATCTTGGAAATCTTACCATACAATTCGGAGGCGTTAAATTCTCTACTTATTGATTTCATGGTCTCACCACCTTCCATTCTTCTCAGAAGTCTTCTAATGGTGAAGTACAAATGAAATCTCATCACACTTGTGACCACAGGGTGAACTTCTTGTGACACTGATAAATGTCGCAACGACACCCCACAACAGAAACTCGCACAATACGTCGCAAACACAACGCGATAGTAAGATTCGCTGTCATCCCACTCTGATTTTGTCTTTGACGTGGTGACTCGCAAGGTTGGTAGCTTTGACATGAAGTAGCTATTTTGGTTAACGAAAACTTTAAAGTTGTTCACTGGATAATTCAACACGTTTTCTGTTGGATAACCATCCCAAAGCCCCCAGTGGTTCTTATGACCTTTTGGTAGTGGTTGGATAGTTCCACCACCTTGCCATATTATTGGGAACTTACTATTGTGTAGCCACTTCCACATGCTTCTATCATTTTTGAAGGTTGTGCTGGTTATGTCCGTGCTGAGGATGTCGTTGTTTCTGAAATACACATCGACACTCATGATCTTACCATCTTGCAAAATATTTGGATAGAACTCGAATTTGCTTAAAGTGGCGTGGGGGTACTTTTTGATGAGGTCTGCCTTCGCGTCGTGTGTAGCCTTTGACGTGTTAGCCATCGCACGTTTGTAGTACTTTCCATAGTAATCACGAAGGGCTTTCTGCATATATAATATACCATATGTTACACATAACACATGCTACATTATATATGGTCAGGGTCGTAGTATTGATTAGAGGTCCAACGGAAACTGTGGATCTACCAGAGGCACTTTTGACGTTTGGCTCAGATCCTCACTTACTAGTAAAAAAAGCGACCATCTTTTGGGACTACGTTAACGTGGAGACTGGTGTGAATGATGAAATAAGTTACAACAGCAACAAACACGTTTTTGGGTCTGGGTACCACACTTTTAAAATGATTGCCGACGAGTTGAAAGGATTAGGGGCTATCGAGCTAGTAGCCAACAAACACAATTCAAAGTGCGCGATAAAAACTGACCAACAATTAGAGCTGTTTAAATTTGGAGAACTCTTAGGGTTCAACGACAACACAACGATAAGTAGTAGTGGTTTGGTCAGCCCTAATGTTGTGGATGTTAACAAAGGGTTGAAGTACGTACAAGTAGGTTGTAGCATTGTGAACAGACCTGAGAACATTGTTAATGGCAGCAAAAGCGAGGTTATCGTCGAGTTGCCATTGACCACCACCCAACCACTGAAGAGCTCTGTTCAACAATTTTCCAACATTGAGTCGAAGGTGTCGATAAACAAAGGCGCTTTCACACAGCTGGTGTTTAACGTGACTGACCAAGATGGTAGTGGTGTCAATGTTGGTGACATATTGTTGGACTTGTATGCGACGCTTGAGTAGCTAACGTTAAACGCATGCTAAAGTAATGAGTCTAAACTACGGGTATGACTCTGGTGGTTACATTGAAAAGCGACGTGTAGACGACAGTCCTCAAAAGTTGACGGTGCTCGTTGAAGGTGTGGAGAAAGTTGTAACTTTTGACTACAGTGTAGTAGCCACACACGATAACCCACACATTGTAGTCAAGACAGCCACTGTGTTTTGGAGCTACAATAACGTGGCGAGTGATGTCGATATTCAATTCGTACTCGCTGCCACAGGAGGACCATCGTCGATAGCTGGGCCAACTCGAGTGGGTAGGGGCTACTACAACTTCGACGCGTTGGTTAGAGCTCTACGACACGCGCTCAGGGTGGTTTATGTAGACTTCGTGGTGGAGAAACTGATAGCCACAGGTAAAAGTAGGGTCAAAGTTCTGCCTTTGAGGTTTGGTGCCACCACTGTATACGAACTTAGGCTAGGTGACATTGGGCTTTTGCTTGGTTTTGCGAAGGACGCAGGAATTTCACCAGACGCTAAGTGGCATAACAGTCCAAACAAGATCGATATGAGCAGAGGTCTAAAGTACGTAGAAGTCTCGTGCGACGCTGTTGAGACGGAGAGCAATGTGGGCACTGATGGGAAGCGTAGTAATGTGATCACAACATTGCCAGTGCCCACCGAGCAGTCTCTAGATGGGGGGATACAGCGCTACGCATACGTTGAGTCCAAGGTGAGAATTAAAAAAGGTATTTACTCAAGTATGACGTTTCGTGTCAAACCAAACAACGGTGACGCTGACGTCGGCGCGGTGCTATTGGAACTGTATATTGTGTGAGTTATATGGAACTTGGTGTGGAGACAGAGCAAGGGTTGAGAGACATTTATTATAATCCTAAGACAGGGTTCAGTGGTGCAGAGAGTTTGTATCAAAGTGCGTTGGGAGACGGATTGAAAGTAACTAGAAAAACAGTGAAAGAATGGTTGACAGCGCAGGACACTTACACTAAGTACAAACCTATTGTGAGAAGGCATAAGTTCCGCGCTACCTTCGTTGGATTTCTTGGTGAAGAGCTCCAAATGGACTTAGTGGACATGAGTAAGTATTCAAAACAGAACAAAGGGTATTATTGGATATTGACAGGCATTGAAATATTGAGTAGATATGCTTTTGGAATTGCAGTTTACAGAAAAGACACTAAGAACATGACTAAGGCTGTTGGAAAATTGTTGGTTGACTTCAAAGATCGGTTTGGAACCACGCCTAAGTTAGCGCAATTTGACGATGGACTTGAGTTCTACAATGTTGGTGTGAAAAGTTTACTGAAAGAACATGGTGTTGAATATTTCAGCACTAAGAGCGATAAAAAGGCTGCTGTTGTTGAGCGTTTCAATAGAAGCCTCAAGAGCATTATGTGGAAGTACTTTTACACCCGTGGAACGTACAAATGGATTGACGTCCTTGACCAGTTTGTAAGCAATTACAATAGCAATGTGAACCGTAGTATTATGATGAAGCCGAAGGATGTCAATAAGTCGAATGAGGGTGAAGTGTGGACCACTTTGTTTGGTCACCAATTTGCAGACAACCCATTGCCAAAGTTTAGAGTTGGTGAGTCAGTGAGAATTAGTAAATACAAGAGTGTGTTCACAAAGGGCTACGAAGCCAACTTCACTGAGGAGCTGTTTAAAGTGGTAAAGGTTATTCGCGGTGATCCGAATGTGTACGAAATTGAGGACATAAGTGGTGAACAGATTATTGGTAAATTTTATGAACAGGAGTTATCGCTGGTCAATAAGAAACATGGTGGCGATGTGTACAGAGTTGAAAAGGTGTTGAAAAGAAAGAAAGTCAGAGGGAAGAAGATGGCGTTGGTCAAATGGTTGGGTTATGAGAGCAAACATAATTCATGGATACCAGAAAGCGACATTCAAAATGTGAGCTAATGTAGTATGGCTGAAGGTGGAGAAGTTTTCGACGAGGTTGAGATGGAAACCCTCAATAAGTACGAAGACATGAGCGATGAGCAATTAGAAAAGACGCTCGCCGATGTCGAAGACGTTATTGAAGGCATGTACGGTAAGCACACTGAAGACAACATGCCGGAAAATGTTCGCGTTAATTACAACGACTATCAAGACCAAGCGAAAAAGATAAGGAGTGAGCTAGACGTGAGACGAGACTTGCAAAAAGAGACGTCATTTATTGACACTGACGATGGTAAGACGGTGACAATAAGGGGAACTAACACAGAAGTCCCCGCGGTGGAGTTTGTTGAGCAGGAGTCATATGGTGACGTCAACGACACAAGCTACAGTATGGCTCTTGAAGTGAGGTCAGACGATCTTTATAAAAGATTGGACGAGCTAAACGCAGTCAACAAAGAGATAGCAAAAAATCAAGTAAAAAGAGTCAAGGCTATAGGTGAGAAAATACGTAAGTTGTATAAAAAAAAACTCGGTCCCGACGACGCGTCAAGGGAAATAGTCAACAGATCATACGTGACGGACTCAGGGGTTATTCTTTTCAAACCGATAAACAAAGATGGTGAGCGTGGGAGTCCTAAACTAATTCTAAAACATGGGAATAAAGGTTTGGTCTACAGTAAAGACGCTCGTAGTAAAAACGCGATTGAGCAGTTCAAAAAGTTAGTTAGTCAAATCCCTGAGAATGCAGAAACAACAGTTGCCACAACAGAAGTGGTCCCAGACGACTTCCCAGTAATTGAAACAAAAGTGGACCACGTCGACATACCTGGGCTGTCACCAGACGAGAACCGCGAGCTGAGTGGTGTGGTTAATCCAAGCGATAGTGTGTTGCGTGAATCAAGAGTAGGTGACGATGGTACGCTGCAAATACAAGCGGACCACTTTCAAGAAGTGATAAATAGAACGTCAGACGAACTAGACGGTGAAGACGACGAAAGCGTTATCTTTGAATTGGTAGAGCGTGTTGTGGGGCTTGAAGAAGCTCGAGACAGAACTATTGAGCAGCGACAAATAGAGGAGGTTAGAGAGCAACAAGAAGTCGACATTGACAGGTTGCAGAAATTTAAGGAATGGGCTAAAGAGAATATGGTTGGGTTGAGCGCTGTGGCAATTTCAGTGGCTGGAATTATAACAACTATCATTATCGCTGGGAGATCTGCTGTTATGAGAGGCGTTATGACTACAAAGTCATTCGCACAGGCTGTTAAGAACGCAATCACGAAGATGGGTCCATGGGCTGTTGGGTTGGCTAATTTAGTTTACAATATGTTGACGTTGGGTGCAAAGGGTCTTGCTTGGTTGGCCCAAAATCTCTGGGTACTCGCAGTGGTACTCGCGTGGTTTGCTTATGATTATTACAAGCTAAAACGGTAGTCTCAGCTTCGAGGGTCTCAGCTTCGAAGATGATAAAACATATGTAAAGTATATGAACGTCACGTCGGCAGAGTTGAACCCTGGTTTTAGACGAGCAACCATGGGTGGCATAAAAGGGGTGAGAACGCAACACGTAATCACGTTGAACCCTAATAAGGTCAGTCCTGGTGAGGAACTCTACATTGACATACCGAAGCTTAAGGTTAGTAGCTGTTTGGTGCCTGGATCGTTGGGTCTAGTGTTCGACTTTAAGAACGTAAACGCTAAAAGCTGGTTCTTGAACAATGTGAGCAAGTTGTTGGTTGAGAAACTTGTTGTGAGACTAGCTGGGGAAACTGTGTATGACAACAATGGAGAAAATTACACTGGTGTTTATCGCGACCTTTGGGAAAGTGTTACTGCGCGAGACCAAATGATTGACTATGGTGTTGGCGGTGAGAACTTGAGAAAGTTAATTTCTAAGGACGACAGTGGTGCGACAAGTGGAAACGTTGCTAAAGTTAGTGACGCGTTGATGTTTGGTGTGATTGGGACGAAGCAGCGGATTAAGCTTGGTAAAATCATGAATGACCATGGGTTGTACGCTCCTTTTAGCATGAACAACAACTTGCAGTATGTGATCACACTTCCGAAGGCCACAGACATCATGGTGGCGCAATCCGGTAGCGCTGTGGGCGGATACACTCTGGAGAACCTTGAGCTTGAGTACGAGACGATTGATAACCAGGAGCTCGCTGATGAGATAGCGTCGGGTTACGCAAGTGGTCGTAGTTTGTCGTATGAGCACGTTACGTTGATGAAAACCACCGAATGGGACAAAGGCACAACCATCGTGAATGAAAACATTAATCTTCCAAGAAAAAGCATGAAGGCAATCGTGTTGCTATTCACGAATAAGGTGCGAACAGACAGCGAGGAGTTTCTTTACCCAAATATTGAGAATATTAGAATCACAATTGAAGGCGTGCCAAATAGTGTGTACTCACAAGGCATCCCAAAGTCGAAGTTCTACGCAGAGGCGAAACGATTGTTTGGGTTAGGTGAGGAACACGCTCAGTTCATGACCATACAGAAGTTCTATAAAGATGGCTTTGCGTTAGTCATCGACTTGAGGAGCGTCCAAGATAATTACAACGTCGCCACTGGTAAAAAAATTGTGAACACACAATCTGGTGTGCTTCTTGAGATCACTAAGAAAGCGACGACTGCAAATGTCATGTGCAGGGTGTTTGTGATAAGTGATGGGTTGGTCAACTTCGTGAACAATGGGCTGCAATCAATCCAGTATTAAATCAAACGCAATTTAATGGAGACTCCGTTTAACGCGTTAATTGTTGGGATGACAGCTTGTGGTAAGACACATTATTTACTCGACACATTGGAATCTGAGTATCGTGGCAAATTTGACTACATTGTGTTGATTTGCCCTACTTTCGAGTGGAATAAAGCGTATCAAGATTGGAAATATGTGCGTGACCCCGACGTGTTAGCGATAGACTGCACACAGGACAGTGTCGACGCTGTTCTCAAGTGTGTAACAAACATTTTTAAAGGCACTAACACTCTGATTGTGTTGGATGACTGTGCAAGTGGGCAGGACGTCAAGAATAGGACTAGTCAGTTGGTCAACTTAGCTTTTAGTGCGCGACATTTTATGTTGAGCGTTATTGTCATCACACAACAACTGACGTCGATCGCAAAACCGTATAGAGAAAACATTAGTAAGCTCATTTGCTTTTACTGTCCGAGCAGGAGTGATATGAAGGTCGTTATCGACGATTACCTTGGAAACATTAGCAGAGAAAAATCGTCGGCGATCGTGACCGCATTAAAAAATAATAAGTACGCCAGACTTGAAATCTCACTGCGCTATCCGTACAGTCACGAAGTTGTTATTCCGCAATAAAATATGGGTATAAGTAATAGCGTGATGGTGAAACGCAAAAGTGAAGAAAACCCCACGATTGAGGAATTAGTTGAGGAGACTGATGGTACTTCGACTGTGGAAGACAACATTGACGTTAGGAGAGCCGAACTTATTAGATTATCTGGTGATGGTGTGGTAAGCCAATCTGAAGCGTATATTAAAAAAGCGTCTGCAAAGGTTATCGACAAGATATGGCGCCAATACGAGTTGAAGAGAATAGAAATAGCGAACGCTATGATCACCGATTTGTTAATCAGCAAATTCGCGGATCTGCTAGGTGGTTTGGACGCTGTAGAAGACTCTGAAAATTTGACGGCTGAATTACAGAAAGATTTGTTATTGAAACAGGACGTTGAAAGAATTGTTGCGATTGTAACACCATATGTACCTTTCTTAGGTCTTCTCTCAGGTGGAATCACAACGTCGAAACATATGTATGACCACCGCTTCAGAGGTGAGGTGGTAAATATTGAGAGCGACGAACAACAGTAGTGATAACGTATTGTTGAAATATAATCCCTTCATCACAGACCTTAAACACTCTGAAAACTGATCCACAAATTAGCGGGTGGTTAGCCGCATGGCTTTACAGCCCAGCGAATGAATGGATTAGCGGGTGGTTATTCTCAGTTTCATAATAAACACCATTGTTAACCCATTCGTGAAGTTTAATATTTTGAAACAAAGCGCATAACAGCTCTTTATTTCACAACATTTATAGTACACGATTACAGTGTGTTCGAAGCTAGATAAGTCTTAACACAGTGGTGGTTTTCTGTCTTGAAAAAAGTACACAACAGTTTCATATTTCACGACATTTATAGTACACGATCACGAGATCAGCGCATGTGTTTGAAGTCAGAGAAGTCTTATGGTGGTGATGGGTTTCTTACCACTTCCATCTCAAACAATGTGATTCTCCTATTATGCTCGCTGATCTCCGCTTCAGCTGTTGCCAACCTCGCGTTGAGCTCCTCAATCCTCCTCTTAAGATCTCTCCTTCTCTTCGCTACAGCTCTCCTGGCTTTTCTTTCTTTACATAGCAAGGCTTCAAGTCTCTCCCTCGACAACGCGACCACGGCCCCACTCTCCATCACTCTTCTCTTTAAACAGCAAGTCTCTCCTCGACATAATGTTGATTATGTCATTGTCCTTGAGCACATGACGTAGGCTACCACGCGGTGTGTTGCTAACAACAACATTCCTGCGCGCCCGGCAACCACAGCTTTTTGAAAAAGTTTTTGAAAAATTTATTTTTGAAAAAGTTTTTGAAAAATTTTAGTTGCCGGGCGCGCAGGAATGTTGTTGTTAGCAACATCGACAGGTGACCTCGACTCGTATAGCAGGTAGACCACTAGACTCACAATCTAATGACTCTCTCGCTATCCATTTGGATAAAACATCACCACTAGAATCAAAATCTAGTGGTTTTTTTTCGCGCGTGAATTGAGACAACAGCAGAACGCGTCGGTTGAAACGACACTCTCTATTTTTTAATATGTGAGAGTGGGCTCGTACCACATTTTATTTTTTTAACACGCGAAAATGTTGAAATGACACTTTCTATTTTTTCCTAAATGTAATTTGTGAGAATTTTGTGAGAATTTTGAAACGACGCTCTCTATTTTTTTAAATATGGCTGAAATGGTGTCAAATTTAGCGAGAGTCGCTATTTAGTATAAATTTGGTATTGTTTCGCTAATCTCGCATGTGTTTGACATCAATTTAGTAGAAAACATGCGAAGGGTGTCTAGATTGACTAACGATCGCTGTAGTAGTATAGTAAGTAGGGCTGCGAGCTTATTCGACTTCAAACGTGAATATAAACACCAAAACATCATCAAATTTGTTGAGTCGTGACTTGGCAAAATTTGATGATGTTTTGGTGTTTATATTCACGTTTGAAGTCGATTGGGCTCGCAGCCCTAGTTACTATACTACTCACGTGCTTTTAGTATTAATGGTCCAAAGTTATTTAATGAACTTCCTCTGTACATTCGTGAATCTAAATCTTTTGCATGTTTTAAATCAGCACAGCTGCACACCTGCGAGACATGCGGACAGTGCCCCTAACCTCAACATTTTTATTGTCTTATTTGGAAGAACTTTTAAAATGATAAAGTAACTTCTTTTGAAGATTTTCACTTTTTCGCTTTCTTTGTGAGATATATCAGTTTGTTTGATATGCAAATATCTGGAATTTCGTCACACATGCATAATGAGTTATCAAAGAATGTTATATATCTTTGCGTTCATGAAATAAAAACACTAAAGTGTGAATAACACGTGTGTGCGTTTCTCCCACAACACCAAACTTCTTGATTTTAAAGGATTTCGTTTGAGAATGAAAGAGATATACACATTTCTCCAATAAGTCATTATGCATGTGTGACGAAATTCCAGACATTATGCAAATGAACATCAAACAAACTGATATATCTCAAAAAGAAAGCAAAGAAACGAAAATCTTCAAAAGAAGTTACTGTATCATTTTAAAAGTTCTTCCAAACAAGACAATAAAACAGGTGATGGGCACTTAAATTATTTAATCTATCCGATGGGAAACATTATAGCAGTCCACAGTTCTTTAACACTTGTTGGATTTTTTTCCTGGACCACTGTCTTAATCTGGTCCCAAAGATACTTGATTAATGTGAAATCAGGTGACTGTGCAGGCTAATACATGACTGTGATTTGCTCGTCATTAAACCATTCCCTAACTAGCCTGCACGTATGACATGTGCCGTTATCCTGCTGAAATATCCAACCACTGATGATTGACAGCAAGTGAGTGATTGGCAATATGGGAGAAGTGCATTTTCGAGAATATTGATGTAACCTTCTCCATTCAGCCTTCCCTCTATCTTGGTGAGAAAGCCAACACCTTTTGCATTAATGTATCCCAACAACCATGATCCCACCACCTCCATGTTTCACTGTTAGTTGGACGCAATCTTCGATAAATTCCTCCCCTACCATCATCCTTACATAGACTCTGATATCACTCCTATGCAAAAGAAACCTAGACTTATCACTAAAAATTACTTGAGATTATTGTTCAGTTGTTCAATCCTTGTGGGTTCGTGCAAACTCCAGACGAGCCTTCTTGTGTCACGATGTTAGGCGTGGCTTCTTTCTTGGTTTGCGGTCAATGAGTCTAGCCTCTCTTAGCCTCCGTTGGGGGTGGAGGAAGTAGACACACTCACACCATGCTCAAGCTGCATCTCTGCCTTAATCTCTGGAGCAGTCTTATAGCGATCAATATTGCTTTTTCTGACCAAGGTTCTGTCTTCTCTCCTCGTCGTCTTTCTCTTTTGTCCAATTAAATAAGTTGTATTTGAGCAGTTCTTTTTGACTGTCAGTGTACAAGATAAAAGTACTGCTATATTATATATTACATGATTAATAACTTAAACTTGATAAAATTGTTTCAGTGTTCATGTTCTCTCTAAATTTCTTTTTAAAATCATCTACTGTTAAGAGGGTATTTTGAAGATCTATTGGCAGAGTGTTCCAGACCTTGGCAGCTTTATAACTAAAACTGCGCTTCATTGCATTTGTCCTGGGCTTTGACAACATCAGTATATTGTTTTTACTTCGAAGATTATACATTTCATTTTCAGAAATTTTGAATAATTCAGTTAAGATCTTAGGAGCATTCTTCTGTAGTATCTTGTGAGTCAACACTACTAGTTGTTAAATAAATGAATTAATTCAATGCAAATAATCAAACATAAACCTCGGTGTCCGTCACTGTCAGCTAGTCAACGAGTCATTAAAGGCAAGAGACTAAGCTACGTATGTTCAACTGTCAAGTCAAAATTCAACTCCAAATTTGTCAGATGCCCGTTCACTTTTCATTCCCAACCTAGGGATCGGTCGGTGAATTCTATAATCTTATTCGCCAGTTTTAAAACTAATTTCTACTAGAGTATAATTTATTCATCGAAATCCATATGTTAAGGGTACAAGCTACCTTAAATTTTATGCTCGCGAACCCATGATGTAATAATGGGTCTATCTTATTATGGTTAAATGTATATACAACATGCTATATATCATAGACCTCTTTCATAATGGCTGCCATTTTAAATATTCTTTTATGTGCATATAAATTAGCCTTTACAAGCTCGTTAGGAAGCAAAGATTCTTTTGAATTGCTGACACACAAATGAGGCCATAGAGGCTAATTTATATGCACATAAAGGAAAATTTAAATTGACCAACATTAAAGCTTATAACATGCTCTAAACAAATAGCATTACAGATGCCCTCCCAGGCAAAAACATAAATGTAAAAAACCCCTGCAAAGCTGAAAACCATCTTTGGATGCTATCTAGTAAAAAATTAAGCATCAAGAATTGGTCATTTCAACTTGTAAAATAGATTACATCCCAGTCAACAAATTAATGGATGCTTTTTACCCTGTGATAAAAATTGAGTGTTCTATACCGAATTTGGTATTAACAAAACAGATCTTATTTGTTGCTATGGCAACAAAATACAGTGTAACACCAAAAGCTTCCATTAATTTGTTGACTGGGATGTAATCTATTTTACAAGTTAAAATGACCAATTCTTGATGCTTAGTTTTTGACTAGATAGCATCCAAAGATGGTTTTCAGCTTTGCAGGGTTTGTTTACATTTATGTTTTTGCCTGGGAGGGCATCTGTAATGCTATTTGTTTAGAGCATGTTATAAGCTTTAAAATAATATGTAGCATAAATAAATAATTATGTAATAATTTAAAAAATAATAATAATTTAAAAAATAATAATTTAAAAAATAATATAATAATAATAATTAAAATTAATTAAAAAAAAAAAAAAAAATGAAAATTTAATAAATTTAATAAATAAATAAATGTTAATAAAATAATTAAAATTAATTTGTTTAATATTTTAATAATTTCAAATAATTTTGTAATTGTTGTTTTTACCAGTTCACGTTTAGTCACGCTCTGACGAAGTCCTGAGTTTACGGGACGAAAGCTCAGAAAATGTTATCTTTAAAATATAACCGCAAACGTTTGATTTTATTACAATATATAGCACGTTGCATATACATTTAACCATAACAAGATAGACCCATTATTACAGTGCTCGAAATAATTTTCCCAATGTTCCCGATCATGGTGATCAAATGATTTTCCGCTGATCAAATGAAAATCTGACCGATCGGGAACGTTTTCCTAAGTTCACTACACTATGACTGTCACTACTTAAAATTGCGGTCACAATCTATTTTCACACTCTTTTGATTCTAGATGTGACGACTGAGCTAATTTTCTTTCTTCTTGAAATGCCTTTTGATTGCTCTAAAAGATAATACATTATACAGTGAAAAACCACTGCTGAAAATCTCACGCTCGTTCAGACTATAAGCCGTTACGAGGATGTATCAGAAATCGCTTCGCATAAATTGTAATATGAATCGTAAAACAATATTCAGAGTGTGCAAACCGTCGTTTAATGATGGTGTAATTGCAATGTACTTTCAATTTTGTACTTTCAATTTTCTCTTTTGATGACCATACCAGTAAAGTTGTCTCTTCGTGTAACTTGTCATTGAAACAGATCAGTAGAGTAAAACACCTTTTTGACCAAAAAACTTTAGCTTTTATAATTCAATCATTAGTTTTTAGCAAACTATTTTATTGTTCTACGGTGTGGTCAAACACATCTAATAAGAACATAACTAGACTTCAACGTGTACAAAATTACGCAGCGCGAATTGTTACAAAAATACGTAAGTTTGATCACATTACACCTGTTCTTAAACAATTAAAATGGCTTCCTGTAAGTGATGTATTGTACCTTCGAGAAGCTGTAATGACATATAAATGTATTAATAACATAGGTCCAAATTACCTCTGTTCAAAAGTAATGTCTTGTCAACTAAAAAAGCGTCCTTATAGTTTACGCAATGAGGGTTATTTACGCCCTCCCAAGTTCAGGACGACAACTGGTCAACGCGCATTTATGTATCGTGCATGTAAGATATGGAACTCTATAGAGGAACCCCCGGTAAATACGTACCTAAAATGAACAGGTTTTGTGATTGGCTATACGGAACAAAGGTAACAGTTGTTAGGGTTAGGACATTGGTTTCTTTGTGGTTGATTCTATTGTTTTATTGTTTTAATCAACCAATCAAAAAACTTGATAGTATAGGTAGGCGGCGACCCGGAATCACTGAAACAATGTCCAAACGTTTCACTTTTTAAAAACAAACTAAAGAATACGCTAGTCAATAGATTTATCTACTTGAACATACTATTTTATTACAATCTGTATCTAGAATAGAGTTATTGTAATTTTCTGTACAAGGTCTTGTATAGGCCATTTTATTATGACTATCACCTGTAAATTATCACTGAAAAGCCCTTTTTGATGTGTACGTGTGTGGGATCGGGATTCTTGCATTTGCAACAAAACGTCCGCATTGGGCTAAAATTAAACAACGATATTAATTCGTGTCGGTAATAAAAACAACAAGCACTTCAAATTTATTTGACTTTTAACTGTACGCGTGTGCATCTTTTTGAATAGTCCAATATATTTCTTGCCGATCGCCAACCCTGCTTTTCCGCCGATCATTGATCGGTGCTTATTTCAGGGCTCAAAATAACGGCCGGTCAACTTGATTTTAGCTTGGTCAAAATCTGTTTTTGACCGCTCATTAATACGCATACACTTACAGTGAAACAAATAATAACGAATTTGTTTCGAGACATCGCTTTTATTGTTTCATGTTTTAAACGCTCAAGAGGTTAGCAATCACATTGTAAAAGTGAACAGGCAACGTTATCATCGTTGATTAGGTGGTTGTCTAAAGTAAATAAAATTTTATTGTTTTCTAGATATAATCTTAATATTGAGTAATAAACTTCCTTGACAGCAAGCTCAAGGCGATGTCCACACACCAAACATAGATAACCCATGACAATATTTACGTTTTGGACAAGAACAAACAATGTTTTTGTCGTACGTAACTTGACGTACTTACAGTGAAATTGCGTACTCGCCATGAAATATACAGTCTTTCTCTGACACGATTTCAGCAGATATGCCGAAGAGAAAAAACGATTTCAAATTCTATCGGAAGGCATACAAATGTGTCGACCGGTCAAAATGACCGGTGAGGTAAAAAAATGACCGGTCAAGAGGCATTTTTGGCCGGTCATTGTCCGTTGACCGGCCGTTATTTTGAGCCTTGTATTTCGAGCCCTGTTATTACATCATGGGTTCGCAAACATAAAATTTAAGGTAGCTTGCCCCCTTTAAGAAATGTTATCACCTTTAAAGTGGCTATGAAATGAAAATTAAGTTTTTCTTATTTAAATGTTAAATTTAAATATCTCACGTCATTCTTGAGATATTTAGACGTAAAGAGCTTTACACATTTTTAGAAAATCAAGAAATTAGAAATAGTAAATTAATTTAGCATCTCTATTTTACGGTGGCCGATAAGGGTCATTCACACACAAAATCCCAATTCACGCCAACAAAAATTCAATTCACGCCACACTGTGAAACCGCTGACTGATCGCGGTCTTTTCAGGTTAAATCACGCCAACAAAATCCCAATTCACGCCAACAAAAACTCAATTCACGCCACAATGAAACCGCTGAGTAATCGCGGGCTCTTCAGGGTAATGAAATTACAAAATGTCAGACAATCGCCAATGCCGTCAGTGCGGAAAAGCTTTGCAAGTGTTTTTAACTTTTGTCCAGAACGTGGACGAGGTGTGGCTGTGAATGATCAACACGAGACTGACTGAGAAAGAAATTATTGAAATGTATTTTCACTGTGGATATACTTATTCATTTACCACTGTTCGGTAAACTTTGATTTGAGCCACACAGTGGACAAAACTTGTACGATTCCCCACATTAATGCACTGAACAAAACCCCATGTTTCTGCCGCGTGAATCACTCGAGCACAGAACTCATGAAGAACGGAAAATGGCGGGAAAGA